>JAXGGA010001412.1:117500-154651 GCA_038373865.1 Uloborus plumipes
TACATATGAATCAGTCAGAATAGTGTCTTTTTTTTACTGAGGACCCACGATGCGACTCGTATGCAACGTACGACCCTCACAAGATTGCTTGCAAGATTTGTTTTCTAAATTTTGTTTGCAACTGGAAATTTTTTTCGGACACAGGAATCATAGAAGCTAGTCCTATACTCTGATTTTCCACAGATTTTTTTTTTTTTACGAACTTCATTTTTAGAAAACTGGAATAACAAGATCAATTTTTATGGTTTTCGGAATATTTTTGGGGGTATACACCCCCCAAGAAGTCTCCTTTTTTCTATCGGAGTTCATGACTTTGCCCAAGTAGCACACTTCGTTTTTTAAAGGTTGTAAAATGGTTATTAACGTTGTAACAACGGATTAAAAACGTTTATAAAACGTTTAAACGTTTTTTGTACTACCTGGGTGAGCTTTGAGCCTCTCTTGACGTCTAAAATAATGTTATCAGTTAATACAATAATGCTACTTTCCCCTCCAAATGAGAGTAATAATAGCTCTGAAGCTAAGGAAAACTGAAAAAAAAAAAAAAAAACATGGGGAGGGGGGAGCGGGCTTTCTACAAAAAAATTGGTACGTGTAGTGGAAAGCGGTGGCCATATTTGGATTTAGCAGGGGCGCACCGAACTAAAATTTTTGGGTGATGGGAAATTATCAATTTGACGAATGAAGTTCGGTTTTACCGAATGATAAAAGACAAGCATGCACACATGTCGTACATGCATTCCAATTAGTGAGGAAAAAACATTAAAAAAACAATTCAAAAAACTAAACAGAACAAAAAATTTCAATGTTGCAATATTGCCTTCAAATTGCCGAATCGTCAGTAAAATGTGTCAAAGACAGAAATTATTGGGAGGTCACAGTGACCTCCCATCGGGGGGCTCCTGGGATTCAGGGGGTCATTTTACATAAGAATCAGCCCGAATAGTGTCGGAAGCATTTGGACAGTTTTATTTTGCCGCACAGTGTAATCAGTCAAGTTTTGCCGATCTACCGGCGGAAAAAGATACCGTAAATCAGGGTTACTTGGACCCACAACAGGGCTACTTGAGCCCACAGTAAAATGATAAAATCTGGGTTTGGTACGAGCGTTAGAGACTGCAGAGGGCTTCTACCTATTGGAGAAAGGAGGAACTACGTGCAAGTCTTCAATTAGTAGGTACCAAACCTAGATTTTATCATTTTATTGTAGTGGGCTCAAGTAACCCCCTAGGGTCCAAATAACCCTGATTTACGGTACGCATTAAATAAAATACTTCATATACGCCTTGAACAAGAAGCTGCGATGAACATAAAATAAATTTATAAACAAGAAATAAATAGTTTCCTGAAAATATAAGTGTAATATATAGTGTAGTGTGAGTAAAAATAAAACAAATTATTCAAAGAATGAAATAGATTTTTTAAAAAATCCTAGCAGTTGATATAATTTTTTTAACAAATTTATTTTCCTATATTGAATAAATATATACATATAGACAATGTTGCAACATTTTGCACGTGACTATACCTTTCTTCTTAGCACAGTGCTTTTAGATAACCTCTAATTTTCACAAAGAATAAAAATTTTGAATTAAATGGCTACTATAATAATAATTGAAAAATAAATTAAATTATTTTAAAATTATAATAAAATGAATTTTATAATAATTGAATAATGAGTTTAAAATAACAGAACTCCTAAATTAGGATACTCGTCACAGTCTCCCTTTAATTATATTTTTAATTTTAATGCTTAATTCACATAATTAACAACGTGTTGATTATGTGATGTGTTAATGTAATTTTATTAACAATAATGTGAAAATTGGTTCAAAAAAATTGGATATAATTTTGAAATTATTTTGAGAAAATTAGGAGAATGGAAAACATTAAGAGCAAAAATCTGAGAAACTGTCACGCCTAGCATTATGAGGTGATTCATGACCTCTCAGATTTTCTCCCAAAAATCACCAACTGTTTATTATCTTATTGAAAGACCAAATCCAGAATGTTTTGTTCTAAAGTTGAGTTGTTTAGTTTTTATGGACCCCTAAAAATGAAGGTGCGGCATCAAAAATTAAGCGGATTTTCAAGACATGGAAGTTGCCGTGAGCCAAAACTCTTACCAGGAACTGCTGAACTCCAATTTTCTTTTTGTATATGGAATATAGAGGGTTGAAACTTTACAAAATGAATGTTAAATTTGTGGTAAGTTGTTGCCGTAAGGTCAGTGAAGGCCCTCAAAACAAAGCATTTTTGACGTTTTTTAGCGTTTTTGAGGTCCAAAAACAGCTTGTACATTTCAGTTGGCCCGGCAAAAGTAGTGTCGTTTGAAAGACCAGTGTAAGTACTTTAAAATAATGTATAAATAACCGAGGAAAGTTCAACGTGCTTTTAGTTGCGTAAGGCCGAAATATGAAAAATGTCATATTTTACCGATATTCAAACGGTCATAACTTCCTCTGCCAACAACATATTGAAATTTTTTTTGCCAATGTCATACTATATTCTTTGTCTTAACAGAACAGTTGAGTCCTTTGAGGCGAAATGTAAAAAAAATTTTTACAAAAAATATACAGGAAAAAATAAATTTTTTGTAAAAAATTTTTTCACATTTCGCCTCAAAAGACTCAACTGTTCTGTTAAGACAAAGAATAGAGTATAACATTGGCAAAAAAATATTTCAATATGTTGTTGGCACAGGAAGTTTTGACCGTTTGAATATTGGTAAAATATGACATTTTTCATATTTCGGCCTTACGCAACTAAAAGCAAGTTGAACTTTCCTCGGTTATTTATACATTATTTTAAAGTGCTTACACTGGTCTTTCAAACGACACTACTTTTGCCTTGGCAACTGAAATGTACAAGCTGTTTTTGAACCTCAGAAAAGCTAAAAAAACGTCAAAAATGCCTTGTTTTGAGGGCCTTCACTCACCTTACGGCAACAACTTATCACAAATTTAACATTCATTTTGTAAAGTTTCAACCTTCTATATTCCATATACAAAAAGAAAATTGGAGTTCAACAGTTCCTGGTAAGGGTTTTGGCTCACGGCAACTTCCATGTCTTGAAAATCCGCTTAATTTTTGATGCCGCACCTTCATCTTTAGGGGTCCATAAAAACGAAACAACTCAGCTTTAGAGCAAAACATTCTGGATTTGGTCTTTCATTAGGATAATAAACATTTGGTAATTTTTGGGAGAAAATCTGAGAGGTCATGACTCACAGGCGTGACACTCTCTCAAATTCTTGCTCTTAATATTCTCTCTAAAATAAATTTGTAGCTATCTCTAAACTTGAAATTGTAGAAGAAAAAAAGCAGTGACGCTGAAGTAGGTAGTATTAAAAATAGTAATCCAGATCATTAATCGGTCGATGATCTACAACCGATTAATCGGTAATCGGTCAATTTGTTTATCTGTGCATCCCTAGTTTTAATTTAATATTTAATCGTCCCTTATTTTCAGTATATGCATTGCGCATCCATTCCTACAAAATCAGGCTGGACGGAAAGGCGTGCAGGTTATTTATTTTATGCGAAACTACATTAAAATTCTGAGAAAAACATGCAATTAATTGAAATTTTTAAAAATTACTTTCGATTCAAGTTACCAACAGAATAAATTTTACTTTTCACTGATTTCGCAGATTTCGCAGGATCGAAAATTCCGAATCAGATAGATCGATTCTAGTGCTGCCACCTATTGAGTCTAGAGTGAGAATCTCTCGATATTAAACTATCCTTGTTCAGTAGAGTATATATATTAGGGTCGATCGAATGGGACTTTTGTGGTATAACCCCCCCCCCCTTTTCCACAAATGAGTAGATGCTTTGTCAATTTCATGTTTTTTCTACGTTTTTAATGAATTTTGTCAAAATGTTTATTTTTGCCGTATTTATCTGAAATAATTCCACTTTTTGTCACAGTGATGCCTTTCAGCTGTTTGGTGTGTTATAAATATTAACTACTTATTGGTTATAAATTTCAAAAATTTGAAATGTGCTATTCGTTAACTTATGCACTTCTGCTAGCCTTGCGTTTAAAACCAAGGAAAAACATCCAAGCACTCCTCATCAAAGAAAGGGGTGCATTGCATATACAGAAAATTTCAGTCATCCTTCCCAGCCTAGTACTGTGTCTACCCTGTTTTAAGCAACAAAGCACTTTTCAAGATTAATTTCTGCCTTTTAGTGTTTTACTCGTATTATAGCTATGCTATTATAAAAGGACATGAAGGAAGAGTCCGTCATGTCCACTTGCAGCTTGGGATTGAAAAATAACGATACTAATGATTTTCCGACTAGGAAAAATAAAAATCCAAACTTAACTACCCACACTTTGGAAATCAAAAATAAGATCGATCTGTTTTCAGTTCAAAATACTCTCATTTCTCTACTTGAACAACTCAGGAAAAATTAATTTTTTCTGCTTACTTTTCTCTTGATAACTGGTGGGAGGAGCTAGTTGATTGGCTGCTCTCCTCACCATTTTCTGAATTTCTACTTTAAATCGCACACTGCTAAAGCTGTTTTGCACTTCCTTTTAAATTCCTTCGCCCCCTCTTCTGGAAATTTTTTATTTCTATTTAATGTGGTTTAAATGACGTGAGCCTAACTCGCGATGTCATACTTTTTTATGCAAGGTTTTGATCTCAATCCTAAATTGAGTGTTCACCTTGATAAAGTATTCTAAGTTTGATGCATATTTTCCATTGAGACTGAACAAAAGAGCTTTAACAGCTCTGGTTTCATCTTGCATCTTGCCTTATCCGAATGAAGTGAAGTCCACTTGCAGCTTCTGTCACCATTTTAAAGTATTTTTATTCCCCGCTGATGTAATCTAAAACATCTAAAGCAGGCTGTAGATTCTAAAATAGTTTGGGATACTAAATTTAGCTATTTGACAAAAGACACTTTGATATTAAAGATTTGTTGATATTGATTGATAACCCAATCGAATCGATTGTAGCATTCCCTAACCCTAAATGTTAATTTCCGAACCTTAAACTCTCGAACTTGTTTATTTCTTTTTTTCAATTGCTGCATTTTTTTTAAATTAATTTTTATATCGATGTTATGATATCTTGGTTTTCTTCAGTTACTATACCCGTGGTTGCATTGTTGGGAATTCTCAGGTTGACCAATGACCATTGTCCATATTATTTATTTATCATCTAGATCCCTTTGCGTTGCTGGTCGTTTCACTAGGCGATTCATATGGGCAAATCAACTTATATTACGAGCAGTGAGAGATATCTTAATGCTTCTTTGTGTTTTAAGGTAATGAAGTTCAAGCGAAGCGTTCTGTTGGCATCTGTAAGCAACATAGATTACGTAACAGGCTTTACTTTGCTGTATTGAAACTCAAAGGGGGGGGGGGGCACAGTTCGGTTAAAACAGCTGCACGACTATTTAGTACGTATGTTCATGCTCAAATTTTGAGAATTTCTCCTTCCTTTTGCCTATGTACAGTGACTTACAGGCAGGCGCGCCCCGAGCTTAAATTTGTGGGAGGGGGAAAATTCTCAATTTGTCTCAAGTACGCTGATGAGCCACCACCCAAGAATGAAGCCTCCCCCTAAATGAGATCAAAGCCCTCTAAATTTAACTCCTCTGAAAATTTTAATGGCCTAGTCCTTCCCCATGAGTCCCGCCTTTTAAACTTACGTTTTTTTAAAAGGAAATTATTTTTTATCAAAAATACTTTACCTTTGTTTGATTCTGAGCGACTCAATTACTACGATTTTAGCTAATCACACAGAAAGGACTTTTAAGAAGCAAGAGATTTTTTTCTTAAATATTTAACCTTTGGAAAATATTTATAATGCATATGAATTCAGTAATGTAGAGAAACAAAGAACTCCTTTCTTTATCAAATAAGAGTGCAAATTTAATTCTCAGCCCTTTTTTTATCGCATGAAAAAGTATTTTAAGAGTTCGATTTCGATGGGTCGTTACTTTCCTTTCATCAAGATGCTGAGTTGAGCAATCAGCGAGACATTCCTTCTCAACGAACGTCAATGTTTATGATGTATGTTCTGAAAGAAGTTTCTGTTCTTTTTTGTTAGAAATAACAGAAATGACGAAACGTTGCATCATCCACATGATTCTTTTGGTTTTCATCTTGCATTCTTTACAAATCAAAGTTGATGAATATTTATTTAGTTCAAAAAAAAAAAAAAGCAAATACCGAGAACTATAGAATCTTATTTATTATTTTTCTGACCTGTTTTCTGTTACCATGTCAGATCTTCCTTATTTCCTTATTAAATTCCATGATTTACCCCCCATTTAAAGCTTATCGTGATTGCCACTGATGAAAAATAGACCCACGGTCTAAAAATTGCTTTTCTGTCGTCAAATTTTTTTTTCTGTCATATTATTTTAACCCTAGCTTCAATAACCGGAAACCCGAGTACCTTTTTACAACTTGTGTCACAGTTTTTGTTATTTTTAATTAAGTGATCACAAATTCGCTCTTAGTCCTCATTATATACATAAATCTGAACAACACAAAGTAGTAAACGTGTTTCCATAAAATTTATTTTTTGGGTTATTTTAGCATTAAAAATTTTTTATACCATTATTCAATAACCAGGTACCCGAGTACTCATTTTTGTTTTTCGTAGTCATGCAAAAATTAATGATTACTATTAGAACAAATATAGTCAAACGTAATAATAACTAGAATAATTTATTTTTATTACAATTACTGCTCTATTTGTTAATTTATAATTATTTATTAATAATTTTACTACCATTGTGAGAAATATGATTGTCGAGAAAATACGTGTCACTGCATATGATTATTTATTATTTGCTGTTAGTAACAAGACATAGAATAGCATAGAAAAAAATACGTTTCAGCACATAATTTACGTCGGCAAATTAAGATCAAATAATATTTGCACACAGAATTACCACACGTTTTGCAAGGTACATTGTATTTTTGAGCATTATCTCAAGTTGCGAATTTCTTAAAAGAGTGGGAGGAACCACTTTATAAGCTAGTCTTACAAAGCCTGGCTTTTGCCGGAAATTTTGTATTGTTGAAGTTCACAGAGATAGTTTAAATTAAAAAAAATCAGTATTAAATTTCTGTTACAGCTAAGTTGACGTATTACTATCATTTAAAAGTTCCAGTCGATCTCAAAAAAACACATGCTGCATTTTCCACAAACACCTCTTTTGAAATAATATATAGTAGGATTTTTCCTATAATAAGTAAGCATATACATGAAAAAAATTTAAATAAATCATTTTACGGAAGACTTTTTTAAAGACCAAATATAAAACTTATGTTTTTCTTTAACTGGTAAATAGAAACATGTATATATAAATCGACAAGTAGACCAAGAATTCCTTCTCCCTTCCTTTTTCTGTGTCCATTATTTAAAAAGCTGAATTTTAAAACATTCAGCGTTTTATTGAGAAATCTTTCCACGTCATTGCTTTTCTGTATTTAAAATAAACACATTCACCGTCTTACTCTTCATTTACTGATTTTCATACAAAGGCTCATCGCTTTTCTTTGATAACATACAAAATCTAAAAGAATAGTTATAGCTCTTAAAAGCAATTGAACTTACTTGAATAACTTCAACCTTCGATTTGTTCTGATGTATCCCACTTATCTCTGCACTGATTCCATCGTCGCTTTTTTTTTTCTTTAAGTTAATTTTGGGGAGTGCTATAAAGTCCTCTTTGCATCATTTTTGTTGGTGTCTTGAAACTTCATTTTAAGTCAAATTCCTTTTTGAAGTTGAAGAACTATAGCCAGACTTTTCTTCCTTACTGAACCCACTGTGATTCTTGATAATCCTAAATTCAAAATTAAAATTTTACTTTAAGGGAAAAAATTGAATACAAAGAGATACAAAGAGAAAAACGACAGGACCAACGATTATCACTTATCAAAGGAGACTTTAAAAATTCTTCGAACAATGGAAACATTTCTTTAATACTCGAAAAATAATTTTATTTAATAAAGGGCAGCATACAAATAATGTAACACTTTGAGGAGATTTGTTTCGTGACATTGTGACAGCTAAGGATGAGGGAAGGAAGGGAGTAACATAAAGTGTGCCATAAATAAATATTTTTTTTAAATAAAAACATGCTTACTTAATATAGCGTGGCATCTGACAGAGGCAGGGGAGGAAGGGGGGTAAGATGAAGTGTGACACTTTGTAACAAAGGAGGAAGGAGATCAGATATTTTGAAAAAAGTTTGATATTTGTGGGCAATAATATATGTAATGGACAGTATGACCATATTGTAGAAACGCTTGATCATTCCAATGATATTCATGTTTTTCTTGGTATTTCCCTATGATGCGTTAAAAAATACGAAAAACGTAAAATGCATAATTATATCATTCTATTCTTTATTTTAGGCTTTTGGCGTGCAGACTGTTGGAGGAACTGGAGCATTAAGAGTTGGAGCTGATTTTTTAGTGAAATGTGCAAAACTGGAAATATTTTACATGGCAGATCCATGCTGGCGTAAGTAATGCATGATTCTAAAGTATTTTAAAATGTTTTGACGATACTAAACTTGGGGTACAGTCTTCCTCCAGAAAGTTGAGCTCAATGTTTACTTCTTTTGGTGATAATAGGAAAGGGTATTTGGCACTGATTTTAATAAGGTTACTTTCATATAACGATTCAAATCCGCTACAATAACACTTTCCAATTTTTGCTGAATTCTCCAAAAAGATCCTATTGTCACGGGCATAGCTCAACTTACCAGAGGAGTACTAAAAACTGCATTTGAAAGAAGAGAATAGAAAAATATTAGCTTTATCGACAATTTAAGAAAGTGTGCAGTTTAGCAATGGCATGTATATGCTAGAATTTTGGAAAGGGACAGCATGACCCTTTAGTTGGAAAAACTACATTTCTTTTGTAGCGAACTACAACTACTTTGTTATAAATGTAGTTAACTACAACTAAAGCTACTTTTTTTTTAAATGTAGCGACTACAAACTACTTTTGAATTGTAGTCGCTACTTCGCTACTTTTTAAAAAATAAATAAATAAAAAGCATACACCGTTTGAGGAGTGACCGAAAAAATTCGAAAAGTGGTTTACATTAATAAATTAACTCATTTGAATATGGAATGGGACTAGGAATTTTCTTTGAATTTATTTGTTACGTAGCTTTTTTGTTTCTTTCTTTTTTTTTCCTGCTAAAATTTGTCCTTTTTAGAATTTTTTTACAATTTATACGAATATTCGCTACGAGAAAGGATTCAAAAGTTGAAAAATTGAAATAATTCAACCTTCATTTTTTTTTCCTTGCCAGGGAATATTTAGGAACATGAAAATTATTTGAAAGAAATGTAAAACTTATGATACCAAATAAACCAATGACATCAAACACATAGAATGTATTTCGTCAAAATAATGTATCTAAGATCAGCTCATATTTTTTAGTTCTTATTTCCCGTTGCGTCCGCTGCTGTACTCGCGCAAGATTTGCACCAGTGAGAATCAATTAAACCTTGTTTTTTTTTCCTTTTTTCTCTTTTCTTTAAATTCTTTTTTCATTGGTTTATTTTTTTAATTGTAAAGTAGTTTCCGGAAATTGCTACACTAAAAAACTACTATTTTTTTTGTATCGCGCTACTCACTACTCTACCTTTTTTTAAAGTAGTGCGACACAACAAACTACTAAAAAATGTAGCTACTACATTAGTTTCGCTACTTGTAGCGCGTTACTTCCGACCACTGAGCATGACGAAGCCCCCCCCCCCCCCCACTTTTTTTTCGCTCAAACAAAGAGTTGAAAAACCCGCTCAATTCATTCACCTTCAAGTTTCTTTTTTAAAGTTTCAATTTTTTTTAAGAAGCAAAAGTTGTGTAATTTACAAAACGTACAAGTAAGATGAGTTTGCTACTGAGAAATGCCGAGAATGCTATTTATTGCTTTAAAGGAAAGGTAGACACTAGTAGTCTTAAAACAAGCAATTTTAAGATGCCTTTCGTTAAATCAAAGGAAAAACTATGGTAAAGATATCGGTGAAAGTCGCCGGAAAAAGTTTCGAAACTGAACTTTTAAAAACCCTTTTTCAGTCAATTTGTTATGGTATTGTGAGGAGGAAATAGAGTGGGGTGGGGAAAGAGTGGATCATGCCCCAAATCAAAGAATTTTTTGAAATTGAATTAAAAAATTACAAGTTTCGATCAAGTAAGTGGCTTTGTTGTGGTTTTGTTGGGAACACTTTTCAAAATTTAACTTAATTTTCGGTTACCTTTGATGGCGTTATAAAATCGCATTTCAGACTAACTTAAATGACGTTAGAAAAAGGTCAATATTCGGGAGCTACCCTCAGAAATTTTGGGACATGGAAGTTTTAAAAACACAACTTCATGCTATAATTCGTTTAAAGGAGAAGATAGGGTAGGACAGCCACTCTCAGAAACTTTTGGGAGTTATAGGCCTAATGCCAAAAAATGTGTTTTAAAGCTATGATTGGTAATGTTAGAAGAAAAAAAAGTGATTTTACAGTTCTCACGAAAAGTTTTCTTCGTTGAGGCTCCGAAATGTAACTTTAAATTATTTTGGGGGATATTAGGGGAACGGGTGAAAAATTCTGGAGCTCTTTTTTCTTAAAACACTTATAAATTACAATACAATAATGAGACAAGAGGCTGAAGGGAAGAGATCTCTACTGTAATTTTTTTTTAATTCTAAATTTCTAAAACACTATTTAAGCTATTAATCAAGAGTTTTGAGAAGGTCTAAAAGTGGAATTTTAGGATGTCTTTGGTCTCGTCAAGGGGATCATGATTTTGATTCCGTGCTATGAGCCAGATTTTAACTTGTTGCAACCTGAAGTTACCACCCGGGACACGGGACCAGAGTTTCCCATATTAATTCGTCTCTGAAAAGCACCTACCTTTCATTACGCCACTGGTGGAGGGATTTAAGTTACAGGCTGTCTCTTGCTCGGCGAGCTAGGTTGATCTCCCTTCTCGTAAGGTATTTTATGACTTTTCCGTATATGTTTCATTAGAAAAGGTAATTAAAGTTTGCAAATGAAGTGTTTTGTTACACCATATTGGATAGGACGAGTTTGTCTCGGACCTTTTGGTTAAACTGAATAAAATTAAGACATAAATCCATTGAATCAGTGTAAGGTTTTATTACAACAAATTTTAATAAATCACATAATTATTTTCAGCAGTTTAAAATTCAGCTACGAATGAACATCATTATGCATATTTAATTTTATATATTATAAATTAACCTTATTCTAAATATGGCCAGTTATTTCACACAGGTTGCTGCGCTATTTTGAGGCTTTTTTTTTTGAGGTTTCCTAGATACTCCAAATTTGGGTCCTGGAAGCTGAGATTTTAGTGTTTCTGACCCAGTATGACACGTAAAGTATAATTACAGCTTTTGTACAAATATACTGACTCATGGCTTATACAATAATTGACCTATAGTTTACTGATTTTTGATTCAAATTATCAACTTTGAGACTGTGTAATTAAAGTTGATTCGATGCCATGGATTTCTAAGATGGACCTTAAACTACACCAAACGGACTATAACTACAGCTAAGTTTCAAAAAATTTTAAAAGTGGAGAAAAAAGTTATTGACCTCGAAACTAGACCCTTTTTTGAAAATCATCGAATTTGAGACTGTAACTACAAAAGCAAAAAGTAACCCCCCGGTGTTTTTTAGCTTTTTTGAGTACTATGCTTGCTATGGTGAGTAGGGGCCACTCACGGCTTAAGCAGATATCCGGGCGCAAACAAGGAAAAAAAAATGGCATTTTTAATGTACCTTTGACCCCAAAGAATAGAGTATGCCACCAAATTATTTATGCTAGCATGTACCTAGTATCAAGTAGTGTCCATATTTTTTAAAAAAATGGCATGAGCCACTCATTAGTTTTGAAGCAGAGCAATCATACAACGATACGATATATTCACGACCTTAAACTTTGACCTCTACTCAGGGACAAATAAATCAGATTTTCAAAAAAAGAAACTTCACTTTTTCTTACTATAGTAACTATTAAAAGTGTCCGATTTGAAAAAAAAAAAAATAACTCAAAAGCTCCCAATATTTCAGGCCTCCAGTGTGATAATTTTTTTTTTTTTTTTTTTTTCACCATAAGCCAAAACATGGCAATTCGTTTCACAGAGCAGATCCGCCATTTTGGATCCTTTTTAGTCCTGGATCCTAGATCCGCAGGATTATTTGGATTTTGGAAGCTGCAATGTTAGTTTCAAAGACATGTTTTCATCTTCATAAAATTTCAAATATGAGATGGTCGGAGTCGACATGTTTTTTAGCGACTCCGACTGCTTTTATCCAAAACCCGTCCGACTCCACAGCACTAGTTAAAACTCTGAAAAGTTACAAGCATATTTTTGTTTTTTACGAAAAAAATCTGCCCCGAGGTCTAAAGATGGCAATCTAGACACTATTTCTTATTTGCGATTTTCGACACAATATCAAGCTACTTTATCTCCAGAATAGTACGCGATAATTTGTTGCGGTGTTTTTACTTGAAAGACTTTTCTCAAGGCGATATTCACCATTTGGAAATATGTGTTTAATTTTTCTTGCTATCGTGTTTAGAAAAAAGAAATTCAAATCATTTTTTGAATGTTTTTCAAAACCGTCACTTTGAGAAAATATTTGTTTCTGTACGGTTGGTCAGTAATTATGAGTACTGCATTCCTTGAAAAAGAAGAGCTTCCACTTTTAAGTTTAACAGGTTTTAAAAGTAATTGAAAATGAAGGTTTTTCAGCAACTCTATATGTAAAAGTAAAATTGAAAATTCAAAATTTTATTCAGCACCAAGTGGCCAGAAGACACTTTTAATTTAGTTATATAGCCACAATTTTCTGTTTAGTTGCACTTGATCCAGAATTTTTATTTTTGTGAATACAAGACGGCACTGCCAAGCCCGTCATTTAGGGGGGCAGGGGGGGGGTCTATTGCCCCCCCCCCTGGATTGAGAAATCAATGTATTTACAAACAAGTGAGCGTGGTTTTTAATGTTTTCCGATGAAATTGCATTGCTTTTGAACCCTTTGGCCCCCCCCCCCCCAGGAAAAACTTGAAATGACGTCCCTGGCACTGCACTGAAATGTTGCGCGGGGAGAGAGATTTAATCGGCGGCAGATTGGATAAGAGACTGCGTTCTTGTTTTCGTAAAAAATAAAACTCCTGCATAAAATAGAAACTAAAAAAAATGGAGCTATATAAACTGCATTTAAAGTGTCTTCTGGTCGCTTGCTGCTTAACAACATTTTGAATTTCCAAGTCTACTTTTTCCTGCAGAGTTGCTAGCCCCCCTCCCTTTTTTTTTCTTCAAGTGGCTCTAAACCCCGTTGAATTCAAAAGTGGAAGCGCTGTTTTTCATTGAATGCAGTACTCAAGGATGTTGATCAAGAGTAAAAAAATCAAAAGTTTTGAAATAGTTGCGGTTTTTTTTTTTTCAAATCAACAACTGATTAAAAACATTATTTTCAAAACGTTAAAGCAAGAAAAATTAAACATATTTCCAAATGGTGCACTTTGTTCTAAATAAAAAAAGATTGAATTTTAAATTTAAAAATCATGCAGAAAAACATCACTCACCATTCCGGAGATGAAATAGTTTGAAATTTTTGTAGAAAACCGCAACTGGGAAATGGTGCTCTGATCGCCATCTTTGGTGGGCTGTATTTCGGGCCAGGAGTTTGCGGAAAAAACAAAAATATACCTGTAATTTACATTTTTCCGTACCTTAACACATGTAATAAGTTCAAAAACTTTTAAAACTATGAAGGTTTAATTTTTCTGTTTTTGCCTGAATTAACAAGGACTCTTCATTTTTCACTTTTTCTCTTCTGTCTTTTGATATTTGTTTGGTGCATTTTTATCACCGGTTCCGATTTCATTGATAATAATTCTTCACTGACGTATTGAATTGTTTAAAATTGAGTTTATATCATAGAACAGTTTACTCATTGGTTTCAATAACTTTTCTAAGTGTGTTACTCCTGAAAAACTAGAGGAATTTCTTTTTTATACCATAATTTAAGTGTATAATTTACGTGATGTGTATAAATATTAATCAGCAAATTTGTTTATAAGTTCCCAAAGTTGAAGAAAAATGTGCTCATAAACTATAAAGAGTTGAAATTTATAAGATATTGAAACAAATCTCAACACATTTCTCAATTATTTACTCAAAGGATATATATTATATATATATATATATATATATATATATATACATAATTATTTTTCAACTATAAATATTTACTCAAAACTTGATAAGTCTACTCCAATTTTTTTTATTATGAAATGTTTATTACTTCTCGAAAACCCTTAACTTCAGTTCCTGCTACTAAGCTACACCTAAACAAGTCTTTAAAAATTTCACCTTTGAATGTGAAACTTTATATTTGCATCCAATATTTCTTTAGAAAATAAATTTATTTTACAGCAAGCCATCACCTTGTATTCCCTTATGCTGGATTTGCTACTTGTAGAATATATAGGTACTGGCATTCTCTGAAAAAATGCTTGGACATTGAAGGTCTCTTAGAAGATTTGCGAGTAAGTGTGAACATTACATAAAATTTCTGATTTCAACAACATTTCCTAAGTTTTAATCCATCTCATAAACTAAGGACTGCTGTTCATCAGTAAACAAGGAGAACAGTCTGGCACTGCAGAATTAGACAGGGTGTATACATTTCCTTCCGGTATTTGGAAGGCTAATTAAAACGAATATATTACCAATACAGCAACAGCGTTGACTTGACTGGAGACGGAAACTATAGCTTGACCAGAAACTGGCTGAAGTGAATTGGAAGTGTAAACTAACCGCTTCGTTTTGTAACAGGTATGATCATCGAGTACGTGTAAGCAGTAGAGATTTTACTGCAGGTGTGATCTTGCTGATCCTACCGATTACAAAATGAACCGGTACATGCCCGTTTGCAATTCATTTACCATCTCCCCATGGTCAAGCTATTTCAATGTGTGAAACCTCCGTAACGCTGCATGCATCAAATCTGAAGTCTCTTGTTCACTTGCTATAACATATCACAACTAATGGCGGTTGGGATCATTCGGCGTAAATCTTGTAAATAACATGGCACAAGGAGCACGATCACATGAACTTTGATCTAACCCTGTTTTTAAAAAAATCGCCTGTCAGGTAATGGAGGGAGGGGGCATTTTGTTGGAAAAAGAATAGCCCTTGATTGTGACCAGTTACAAAGAGTCCCAGTAATAGAATTTTTCTCAACAGTTTGCGACGTACGTTAAAAATTAAAAAATAATCTGAAAGATAAACCAACGTTAGATTGGTCACATAATCCAAATCCGCACCGAGAAAGTCTAAGTAGGATGCTAATACAAGTACATGATACCTGTGAATTGTATTCCAGAAAGTAATGGGACGACTCATTCTTAACTCAAATTTATTTTTTTCCCCAAAAAGAGTTAAGTTTTTATCCTCCAACTGAGAAATAGTCTATATGCTTTCTCAAGAATCTACGACTCATATCGCGGCGTAGTGCTTTTTCTGCTAACTGGCAGGGAGTGAAATAAAATAAAGCATGTGGGAAACAAAACTTGTATAGTTTCTCCAGGAAAGTTAACGTTGTTGCTGTATTGACTTTTTATTTGATTGGTACAACACTTTTCATCAAATGAATGAATAAATGAATAAATAATGAAACATTACACGAATAAATAAATCTATAAGAAAAAATATATGATTAAAAAGATTGATCAATTAAAAAATTTAATGAATTAATGAATGATTATATAAGAGATTTGATAAATGAATGAATAAGTAAACGAAATTTCACTTTGCACCGCATAAACTTGACAAATTGTATTGAACAATACATTTAAAACATACCTTAATATTAATTAAGTACTTCACTGGAAATGGGAATCAGCAGATCTCAACTAATACTTAAAATGCTTATTGCAAAATCTTTATCATTTTATAACAAAAAATACTTTTAATAAACCCCAAAACATTGCAATATGTGCATCAAATTTTGAAAATGACTTTTTTTCCTTGATCTTAAGAGCTATTTTTTGACAAGAATAAAGTGCACATTCAAATAATTTGCAGTTGAACTATTGTTAATATAATTTTGTCTATGTGGGGGCTGCACATTGAAAATATTTTACCACTTCACTTTGCCCAGCTATTTCCCCTTTGCTCCCACATTCTCTCACTCTTATGTTTGTTTGTGCTCTTATGTCAAGTTTTCAAGTGCCGCATAAAAATATTGACAATATTGTTATTATTGTCCGCAAAACGAAAATTACCATTTTACCGCAAACCTTATTACTGTAGATCTTTGAATTTTGACAGTCTTCAAACCAGTTTTGATGATGCGAGTGTTTAGTTTTTGCTATTTGATTTAGGGAACTCACGAAGATCCCCACCACCTAAACCGTTATTATACATAAATGTAAATTTAAAAGTGTACCTAATATTACTTCTCATTTGAAACAAATCGCTGATATAAAAATCTTAGAATTTAAAAAAAAAAAAAAAACGAGTTGACCGATGAGAAGCATTCGCATTTGGCAAAAGAAACGCAAAACCCATTTTTCAAAGTAATTTTTTGAATAGCAACAAGTAGTAATAAAATTATGGGGTATTCCCCCCCCCCCACAAAAAGAGCACCTTTGAGGGGGAAAAATTATAGTGGAAAGTTGGATTAGAGTTATGTTACAGTAAAAACCCCTTAAAATATTTTTCGGCCTAGGTTCAAGCTCATACTCTTCCCATTACTAGCAAGACCCTCCATCAAATGCGCCAATGCGTCCTAAATTTCGGATTCTATTTCTTAAAGCAATGTGTTATATAAAAGAGAGATAATGTTTTTCTGCGAAAAAAACAATTTTTAGATCGTAGGTCTGTTTTTCGTCAGTGGCCGACAAGATAAGCATTAAAATGAGTGGTAAATCATGGAATTTGTTAAAGAAATAAGGATGAACTAGCATAGTGACAAAATACACGCAAGAAAGTACAATGTAACAAATTTATAACAAAGATTTAGATGAACAAATAATCCATGAGTTCGGTTTCTTAATACTGCAACACAAGCTGAATAATAAATGTAATGATTTGTTTTTGAATGTAATAACTTCGTTGAAACCTTTCTTTCAATTCTTAATTATATTTATTAGTTTAATTTTAAATTAATGTTTGCCCCAGGGCTTTACTTGAACTCAGAAGAGGTTTTGAATACATGCAGGCTCTGAGATTCTAAAAGAAAAAACATCTCATTTCTGCCTTAAATAAGTTGTTTGCTTTTTCAAAACTCACATTTGTTTAGAACCTATTCTGATACATGTGAAACTAAGTCAGTAGCACTGAATAAAAGGTAAGAAAAGTTGCAAAGCACAAACGTGGAAAATACGAGTGTTCGTGCGTTACAATATTATTTCTCTCTCACAATCTCTTTTGCCAAAAGGGCAACCATTCGATACTTATCAGTCGCACTGTTGAATTTAAAACAGAAGAGAATCAAAAGTTCTGTATTCAGCTACAGAAGTTCTATAAAAACTTCTTTAAAAACTTAAATGGCAATAGAATTCACAGAGCTATATGAAGTTAGACTGCTGGCCACGACATTCCAATTTTTTCTTTCTTTTCCTTCTTTTTCTGACAAATTAATAAAAAAAAATCAGAATCCAATACCATTCAGAATTCAATCCAATATCATCCGTAACTATTTCAATTTTAACTACTTGAAACCAATTATTTTTAGTAATGTCCCCATAAAAAGTTATTCTAGCGCCAAATAGAATTCTTTCATGTGTAAGTAAAGTTGACGTAAAATTATTATTCTTGCCTTTTTTGTTCTTTCATTATTATATAACGAAACAAAATTTAAAAATTCACTTGAGAACACGTTTTCATCTAAATGCATGATTATTCTTGAAAGTAACACAATAGCATGATAAAATGCAGGTTTTACTTTTTTTAAGACTAAAAAACGTAAAATTGTATCAATTATCTTCTCTTGAGTGATAAATGCTTTTGTTAAAACCAATCGGAGATTCCAGCTCTACTCAAGATGTTACAAAGTTACATTCAAAATACTTTTAAGATGTCGAAATTTTCTTGCTGTGAGTATTACATTACGGATCTAGTCAGTAGCACACTCAGAGGGTATTCTGCTAGGACTGCAGCTCCCCCCCCCCCTTCTCCGCTCCGAAATTTTCAAATATTTTTTTTTATGTGCATTAAAATAATATATTATTTTCTCGTTGTGCAAGTACATGCTGAGAAAAATTTTCATGAGTTAAAACTAGGCACAAGGGAATAAAACAAAGACTAAGAAAATAAGGACAGTTGTTTTAACTATACATCAAGGCATCATATCGTTTATAGCCACGGCAGTCACCAAGGGTGCTACCATATGCTTTAAAGTCTGCTGCCCCTTTTCAGAGACCAATGTCTCTGAAAAGGGGCAGCAGACTTTATTTTAGTGATTTTAAAGGGGGAAAAAAGACATCTCTAGTGTTGAAAATTAGAGGGCGAGGTAAAATAAATAAAAAATGGGGGAAAATGTGAAAATATTGTTTTAAAAATTCTTTAAAGATTTAGAAATAAACGTGAATCTGTATAATCAAAATTAACTAACTCTAAAAACCTCTAAAATGTACGTTTCAAACTTTTTTCAACAGACAAAACTTTTCGTACGAAAAGGAAAAAGTAAAACAAACGAAAGTAAAACAAAATTTTATCTAATGATACAGGAGGCATGATGTTTAAAGTAAATTAAGTAATAAAAGTGATCTATTGTATTATTGCAAAATACCACCTCAATCTTTTTTTTTTTTTTTTGGAAAAGAAAAACTGTCAGAACTTCCTCACATTTTATTTAAAATAAATGAAAGAAGATAGAAAAGTAACCAAGATACAGGATGAGAGAGGCTGTCCAAATGTAAACCCATCCTTACCAAAGGCAGCCTAAAATTGCTTTTTTAAAACTACAATTTCGAACATTTTCCAAATGAGATAGTCCCAAACTCCATCCATTTCTTCAATAACATCAAAGATGGACTGCAATTGTGTTTTTTTTTGGGGGGGGGGCTTCAATAATGAAAAAAATTAACAGAGGGACCGACTTTCTGATACCCTAACATTGTCTAAAATAGCATTGTTGGAACTTTGATACTGGAAAAATACCAAGGTGACCCCCGGAATCCATTTTTTTACCTAACATTCATAAAAATGTTTTGCAAACGCAATTTTAAGACTTTAATTTCAAGAAGCAATCTCAAATTGCTGTTTTAGAGCTCCAATTTTAAGAAAAGTTGACGTAAAACTGTTTCGAAATCTCATTATTTCTCCAAACGATATTAAAGATAGCCTGTGGATACAATTTTACAGCTGTAGTTTTGAAAATTTTCCAGATGCGAGTTTCCAAACATCACCAAAGTTTATCGGTAAATACAACTTTAGTTACAGTTTTAAATAATTTCTGAGGAAAAGATACCAAACCTCCCTTCCCTATCATCGTCTAAAATTGCACGCTCGGAACTTCATCAAAAAATTTGAAGCTCAGCCCCCCCCCCTCCAGAACTCTGAAATGATTTGTCTGCTCACGCCGCTGGATCTAGTTTACTGCTTCCAAAATTCACAGAAACTGTTAAACCAAATGTTTTGCCAACAGAAATGCTACTGAAATTCCATAATTTGGACAAACAGTCTCACGAAAAAAGATTCCAATTTTTTTTTAATGCTTTAAAAATACAAATAGTACACTCAAAATGTTTATACAAATAACTGCTACTCACATCGGAAAGTGTTTAATAGAATTTATTTATGCAAGAAGTGTTTTTAATGAGAAAATTGTTCGACTCAACTCGGAAAAAAATGCTATTAAAAATTTAACAATCTATTGCGACTGTAAAAACCTAAAACTATCTAAAGAATTCTATTTACACTTTTTAGGATGCTCCTCAATACTCTGTTGTTATACTTCATGTTTGTGCACACAACCCCACTGGAATCGATCCGTCGAAGGAACAATGGAAACGGATTGCGGACGTGATGGAGGTAGGTCAAGTTTGTAGCTTCATTGCTGAATAATAATAAATTATAATGTAACTTGTCCCCAGAATGGAACATTTTAATGCTAACTTAGCAAGAGAGTTCTGTTCTGTTGTTTCTTGCACTTACTTGAACGATATGTCGATCGAGCCATGTCCAATAAGAGAAAACTGTCAGTGTAAGGATATAGTGTGACTCTGATAAGTTGAGTCATCTCCTTGACAATATTTACCTCTTTTTGAGGTTATTGGCGCTGAGTTGTGAGCAACTTTCGTAGCAGTTTTTCGAGAATATTCCAACTCAAATCCGCGTCAATATATATGTCCCTTTTTCTCTGAACTTCTCAAAAAGAGGTAAACGTTGGCAGGGTCATAACTCAAATTATCAGAGTCACAATACAGATGGGATAGGAGTTGTACTTCAATCTGCTTTAATGATAGGAAGTGTCCTCCTTGAGGGAAGGACTGTTAATGGGGCATACTCCGCGCCTGCATCCTACTTTTAAAAACTTTGAAAAATCTAATACTTCTTCTAATCACTCTTTAAAGCAGCCTGGGAGAAGAAAGTCCCCCACCCCCACTTCATTCTTAATACCACATTTCAGTCAATTGTTTAACTACTGCCTCCTTCTTCGTAATGTTTAAAGTCAACACTACGCAGCTCAGAAAACTTTATTACAAGATAGAGTGTGTGTATCTGTTTACCCCTTTGATACTGCAAAAGGTGTAATAAATATCTTATCAAGCCGACGATCCTTTTTGTCATGTAACACTTTAGCTTATTATAAACTTTTAGCCGGAGATTAATTTTTAACAAAAACAGTGCGAGAGTCATATATTTTATTTATATTTAAATGTAAATAATCCGGAGGGGGGGGGTGAAATACAGAAGTGAGCTCACATAAAAATTAATCTATGCGCCCAGAGTGGGCACAAACTCTTCAATAGCGATAGTTTGATTTTATATTATAGCAGATTGAAAATTCATCCAGAGGGCGTTCAAGGCAGCCAAAGGGCAACCAATAAAAATATCTTTAAATTGACAGTATTTATTAATAAGGGGTACGTAAAGGAATAAAACAATAATTAATACTTGATGTTAATATTAATGCAAAACAAGGCGTGGCAGAAAAATATTTTAAATTAACGGCAGAATCTGAACACCGTTCCGGTCCTGCTTCTTTGTTCCGGTACTACGCGAGAAATAACGGCAATCGTATAGTGCTGCTCTGGTAAATTGACCTCCGACATTGACAATGTTTACCTCTTTTTCGGGTAGCAGAAAATGGTTATTGCCGTGGATTTGAGTTGGAACACTTTTACAAAACGACTATGCAAGTAACTCAACTTAAATCAGCGCCATTTACCCTTTCCCATTACCCGAAAGAGAGGTAAACATTGTCAAGTATTGAAGGTCAACTTACTAGCCGCAGCACTATAACTAATAATGACATTCCTCGTCGCTGTGTTTTAATAGAGGGAGAAAGCAATAGAGTATAATCTTCGGTGATAGAAAGAAGGTGTCTGTTGCGTGCTAAGTTACGTCAAATGTGTGAACATATCTGATCGGAAAGCATATGAAATATTATAAGAGAAAAAAAAATGACTATTCATCAGTTTCGGGATTTGAAATTAAAAGGGTAGGTTCCGGAGACCAGTATTGATGAGGTCCACAGCTTGCCACTTAATTTTCCCAAAATTAAGTGCATTGAAAGAAGTACGGGAGATTAGCTCTCATGCAGGGCCGTCCAGAGACAAATGGGCCCTTTGTCAGTTTGGTGGACGAATCCTTCTCCCCCCAAAAAACTTTTAAAACTTCAATACTTCGATTCTTAGCTGGGCCCTCCCAAGAGCCAGGCCCATAGTTTACGTATAGACCTCTCGTAGACCCTGCTCCCATTGTAACTCTACTATGATTATTACTTTAATCTAGAAACGATTCAAGGGTTCTAATTACCACTTACCACTTTGAACAGGAACGAAATTTGTTTCCCTTTTTTGACTGTGCCTACCAGGGGATTGCATCCGGTGATCTCGAAAAGGATGCATGGCCTGTTCGCTATTTCGCAGAGAGAGGATTTGAACTACTTTGCGCTCAGTCCTTCTCCAAAAACATGGGACTATACAGTAAGTATGAAAACAAAATTTATTCCTTTTATCTTAATATATAAAAATTACGTGTCCCTGTGTTTGTGGCCAATGGACTCCTCAGCTACTGAACCGATTTTAACCAAATTTTACACGCAGTTTCAGTTTGGTCCAACTTAAATGATAGGATAGTTTTTATCTCAATTTAGGACCGCAATATATTTTTTATTGCAAATTATGTATTTAGCTACCAGCTTTTCTGTGTTCTTGGCTAAGCCTTTTTTCTAAGACTTTCTTGACACCTCCATGGCTGAGCGAAATAAAGCACACGTTCTGGCAGCTTCTGGAGCGAAGTAAACAAGTAATAATCTTTCTTACCTTAATATATAAAAATTACGTGTCCCTGTGTTTGTGGCCAATGGACTCTTCAGCTACTGAA
Organism: Uloborus plumipes; assembly: GCA_038373865.1. NCBI lineage: Eukaryota > Metazoa > Arthropoda > Arachnida > Araneae > Uloboridae > Uloborus > Uloborus plumipes. Next base: position 140,100 of record JAXGGA010001412.1, read on the forward strand.
CCGATTTTAACCAAATTTTGCACGCAGTTTCATTTTGGTCCAGCTTAAATGATAGGATAGTTTTTATCTCAATTTAGGACCGCAATACATTTTTTGTTGCAAATTATGTATTTAGCTACCAGCTTTTCTGTGTTCTTGGCTAAGCCTTTTTACTAAGCCTTTTTTAACACCTCCATGGCTGAGCGACATAAAGCACACGTTCTGGCAGCTTCTGGAGCGCAGTAAACAAGTAATAACAAGTAAAATGCCACATTTTTTTGTTGATTTTTTTGTTTCTAGCAAACTTGGGAAATTTTTGTTCGATTGTTTTCATATTTTGACCTCAAATTCATATTTATATAAAGTTGATCTCTATAACGGTAATAAAGTTTTTCGTTTCTATTGAAACATTATAGTTTAACCCATACCTTTGCCACAGCAACGCGTGGCCGGGTCAGCTAGTTCCTTATAGAGCAAAGAGAGCCAAAAAAACTTGTTTTCCTATTCCATGCTGATGAGTGTATAATAAGCACGAAACTGCAGTCCATAGATGGAAATAACAGAGTCGGCGGTGTATTGCATGTTCCTGCCTTAGCCCTTCCTTAGGGGCGGTTATTCACTGCTTTATAGTTGAAACCAGTTACTTCGCATTTGTTGACCTGTTGGAGTAAAAAATGTAAGATTCACTAAACTTTAAACAACTTTTTCAGTATCATCTTCAAACACTGATAACACCTACTCAATTATTTCGAAACACTGTGAATACTCTCAGAATCTCTTTATGTATTACCTAGTCTTCTCTTATCAACGAGGAAAGCGCGAAAAAGTTTGTTGCATACAAATTTCTTGGACCCTTATAACACTGGGAAACAAATATGAAGAATTTTTTTTTAAATAAAACCACGCTGTTATGGCACAATCCAGAATAACCCGAAAATATATTTTTTTCGGTCGTACATTAGTCTGGCCCTGAGGTACAGATACAAATAGCTATAGCCTTAAAATTGTTTTAGTCTCTTTTCTTTGTTCCAGGTTCTCGCACGCAATAAAAACAAAACTGAGTTTAAAGTGAAAACAGACTCAAAGTTTTTGCTTATGTTAGTTTATTAATATTAAAGCTGCAGATAACTGCATTGTTTCAATTTGAAAAGCATTCAAAGAAGCAGTTGTGGTAATAATGAATCTTTTACTGCCATGTTCAGTTTCGAATGAAAACGAGAAAAAGTGATAGTGGATCATGGAAATGATTTGTGTTACAGCATTTTCTAACGGTAAGGTCAATTTCTCATAAATAGTAGGACGTCAATAACTGATTTTGTTCTTTAGGTGACAGAAACTGTCTTCTTTTTTATGAGTGTTTGTGTGAAAGATCATTTTCTTTATCATTTAAATCTTTTATAGGTGAACGAGTTGGAAACCTGACTCTTATCTTCAAGGATCCGAAAGTGATACCTAATGTTCGGTCTCACATAACCATGATGATTCGGGGGAATTACTGCAACCCTCCCCGTCATGGCGCTGGAATTGCAACTAGGATTCTGAATGACAGCACACTTATTGATGAATGGTAAAACAATGCAGATTTCAGAAGTTTTACTAACAAGCGCTGATATCTTTTGTTTTTTCTCCTTGCCACAGTTGCATTTAAGAAATAGTGGCTTGCCTAAATAATTGTGTTTTGCCGGTAAAAACAATACCTTTTTTTGTTTCCATGTACAAAATTCAAATCAGAATCATCTGTTTCTAAATTTTGAGATTTTTGAGCTGACAATGTATAGAATGCCAAACAGTAGCCATTTAAACTAACTTGGTACAAATAAAGATTTTGTGCAAAAAGTATCACTTGATTTTGAACAAACGTAATATTGATGGAATTGTAAAGTGGGATGATTTAATAAACTATTTAAAGAATAAATACGTAGAAACGAAAATAGTTTTTCGTTTGAGCTAGAATTTGTATAATATTTCTGAAAGAAGTAATTTTTCCTCAGAGGGCGATTAAAATGTTGAACCAGAATATATAAAAACGGATGTTTTTTTTTTTTTTTTTTTTTTTAAGCTAAGGGTAGTATAACATTTGTAAAAGTAATTTCTCACCAGAAAACGATTGAAACATCGAACCCTTCCAATAAGCACTAAACGTTCAACTTAATGTGCAAATTTTTTAGCAGCAGAGACAAATGCTGGATGTGAGATTGAAAATAAAACATTAAGAGTGATCTTTGTTTTTCAAAAAAAATATTTGTATACATGAATTTAATTCTTTAATGTTTTTTTCAGTTGGAAATTTATGTATGTTTGCGTAAGAAAAACTAAATACACAATATGAAGGTCAGCTTTAGTAATACACGTGATTTATCCTCTAGCTTTGTCTTTAATTATTGAAAATGCTTAACTTTATGGAAACCAAAATCTTACAAAAAGAAAATATATAGAGGAACGCACAATATGCCTGCTTCAGTAGATTGGGACACTAACTTTCAAAGTAATAACACGAAAATCCTAACTGAAGGGGCGGGGGTGTCTAAAGCTCTGTAATTTTAATAATAGTTCACAACTTTATTGTTGTTTTGTAAAGAGTTATTATTTTTATGTTTTTATGCACTTCACTTGTAATGTTATCTTGCTAAATTTGGCAGATATGTCATTAATTTTAACTCAAAATTACCTCAGTTTTTAAAATCTTACCTGTGTGTTGGTTTTGTCTGCTTTGCACCATTTAACACTTGGTATGCGGGGTCACTAGAGCACGGGTTAGCCAAAAATACGTATTTAGTAAATTTGTCGCCCACTGTACGCGTAATTCGGAGGCGAAGTATGCCCGCATGCCAAGTGTTAACATTGCTTTTATGGGTTTGACGAGAAATGTAAGCCAAGTACCAAATACAAATAATTTTTTCAACTAATTTTTTACCCAAAAATTGGCGATATTTTGAAGACATATATAACTACAGTATTTCAAACCTAACAAATAAAAACAAATAGATAACCTCTAGAACTTAATGGAAACTCGTAGATTAATCTTCTGAAAGAGTATGGAGGTATTTAAATAACAGTCATAGCAATGTAAGTTATAGTTGTGCCACGTGAAGATGACAGATGAGCTGGAACTGGAAACCGAGCACTTAATTTCGTACTAGGTAGAATTAGCAAGAACAGCAAAATTTTTACTGCTCGCGCGTTCTCGCTAATCCTACCTGCTACAAAATGAAGTGTTCTATTTACGCTTTCAGTTCATCTGACACTTCTCTGTGGCACAAGCGTTGTTTCGTGCTCACTTAACTGTGTATTTATTAGCTCTGCGCCGTCAGATCTGCGATTTTTATTGTATTAGGAAGTGAATATGTGCTTACCGTTGTGTTCAAGCTGTTTCATGTGATTTTCTTAATTGATAAGGATATTTTTGCAATTATTAATGATTTTCTAGTACATACTTGTAAATGTTTTCACAATCATTTAAATATTTTGTTCAGTAGCACATTCTTAACAATATGAAGGCAATACTAATTTCTATTTGTATGATTGCACTGAAGTAAGAAATGAAAATGCGTTGGATAGCCATGGAAACTAATTCCTAAAGCTTTCAAAAATAATATTCAATTCATCAAAAATATTAGTTTTATTTACATAGGATCTTCATAGGAGAACGCTTTTAAGGATAGTTTCTTATGGATAATTTTTAATTTACTTCCCTCAAGAGGAAAACTGTGAATAAATTAAATATTAAAGAAAACGGAACAAATCAAAGCAAAAAAGAAATGCAACTCAAGTTGCGATTTCAAAACGCAGTAGTTTAAAAAACACTGGTCAGAATTATTTGATATTTCACTAGAACAATAGTGAAGAATACTTTTTTTTTTTTTTTTTTTTTGAGAAAGAAAAAAAATAGATCTAAAATGTGCTATCAGGACTCACATTGCTGTTATATAGGTATCTAATCGTAAACACGTGAAACGAGCCTCGGAGACAAGTTAAGCTTGACGAAGGAGAGATGGCGCTTGACTTTGAAGTGGAAACGGATCGCTTCACAGTATAAAAGGTAGCTTAAGAGAAATCATAGTAAATGTTTTAATGCAGTAAAAAATTAGTTTTCTCGCTGATCCTATCTGTTTTAAAATGAATAAAATTTCCGCCTCAAGGTCAAGTGTCATTTCTCCGTGGTCGAGATTTATCAAAACAGATATCCGCCGTTCTGCTGCGGAACATGATCTTTTATGCTTCTAGCTCGTAATGGAACAAAGTGGAGTGCATATGAAACAATTATGCATTAATCATCTGTAAAGTATTTGGTTTATTAAACTCACCCTTATATCTTGTCATTATAGACCTTTTCACTATAACATGTAATTTCGTCTAATGGTTTATGAATGGGTGATTCTACGGTCAATGCGTTTTTTGTGTCCCCAAAAAAAAAAAATCTGTTTAATTTCACACTCATTATATCACTAGTAGCCGCTATTTTTATGATTGTAGTGGTAAGGGCCAGACGAAACTTTTGGGGGGGTTATCGATACCAGGGGAAAATACGTTGCCAGGAGAGTGACACTTTTGGCAGAATTCTGGTTTGATTTACTATTATTTCACTTATTTTTTCGGTGTAAAATCATAGTATGAACTCATTTCTCTAAGACCTGTATTCAAAAAAAAAACTTTCGCGTTGTAATAAAATAAAAAAAATAAATCTTGAAAACACGACATGTTGCATACAAGTAGCACCGCAGATCCCAAATAAACATACTTCCCGCATTATTTACTTTCATTCAAATTGCTTTCACACGGGCAATTAAGATTTGAAATGAAATTAATTTTGCTTATAACACAATTTTAATGTATATTTACCCTTTTTTGGAACAAAACTGCCAGGGGAGTGACGCCAGAGAAGTGACAAAATCGCACCTTACCTATAAAAACAACATCACGCATTCTTCTTACCAGAACTTCACGCAAACCGTGATGTCTGCACACAATAAGCATTAAATTATCCATACGCTCACTTATGTAACGATTAAATATAAAAAGTTATACTTACCAGGGGAAATACTACAGCGACTGGCACAGTACGCTTTGAGGCACTTTCAACGAGAACCGATGCAATAATATTCGATTTTTTTTTAAACTCTTAGCTTGCTTTTAACTTTACTGAGTATTACACTGGTTATTCACAATCAACATCATCCTTATGCATTTTTTATGCGAAATTTCAGTCTTTGAAGTTCGCCAGGTGAGGGTGACACTGTTGATATGGCCCGTTGAAAAGTGTATTTTTTTTAAATAATAATAAAAAATGTTTCAATGTTTACTGATGAAATATGTTTCTCTGTTGATGTAAGTGTATGATTATGGCAAAAAACATTATGCCAAGTTATCAAAAATTGAACGTCGAACATGTTTGTATAAAAACTAGTATTTGGACAGGCCAGGGGAGTATACTTTTATGACTATTTTTAGCTATAAATGCTAAAATAAAATAATTGTAGTGAATTAATTGGGTGGTCCATATAAAAGATAATAGTCGGTAATGCTTAAGCATACAAAAACATTAATAAAATCAGTTTTACATGAAGTTTTTCCATTGGCCGTCTGAATTCAAATAGCGTAGAATCACCCGAATGTTTCCTAAACCCTTAGTATCTGTTGTTTCCTTTCGACTAGCACCATTTTCGTGTTTGAGGGGTCCCTTTACTAGGGTTTTATGCCTTAACACGATGACTGATACGAGTAAGCTCCTAGCATGTCATTTTATCAGAAGGAATCGATTTTTAGTTAGCTCGTAGAATTTGCCGCTTTCGTACAAATTTGAATTCGCGTGTAATACACTGACATGAATATAGATATTTGGCTTCTGAGAAGAACCAGTAAATCAAAACTAGTGGACAAGTACACTGTTTTTAGCCCAGCTCATACGATGCAAATAATTTAAATCTTGGCAGTGAACGTGTTAAATAAGCCCGATAACACCAGCAATTAGCACATTTTAAAACGATTTCTTTTCTTTTTCCGAACAAAATCCGCTGGTTCCGCGGCTGTTCTGGCAAAATATCAAGTCATTCTGATCAAAAGTTTTTAATAGCCTTTTGAAATCGTTACTTTAATTATAATCACCCCGTAAATTACTTATCTCATTTTTATTCAGTCATCAGCACTTGTGAAATTTCTGTATAATTTCAAAAGATGATTTCATAAGATTCAAAACAATGTCCCCACCCTTGCCTCAATTCTGAAGGGGAAAAAAAACAATCTGCTGCACTTTACTGAAATTTGATGACAAACTTCAAATTAACAGTTTTAACAATTTTTCGTTTAGGAAAAACAATATCAAAACTATTGCCATTCGGATCAAGAAAATGAGATGGGCACTTAGAACGAAGCTCCAGGAACTTGGCACACCAGGATCTTGGGACCACATCACAAGACAAATTGGAATGTTCTGCTTTTCAGGACTGACAGGTAACGTTTTATACGACAAGAATGTCCCCGTTAAAGGCATAAATAACGTATTAACTAGTTATTTCATTGCTGAAAATGAATTCGTAACAGTGTTATCCCCCCTCCCCCTCCCCCCGCCAAGAACAATGGCGCATTCTCCACCCGAAATACCACGAAGATCCCTAGCAAAAATTTCTCAGAATCTTGGTTGCTATAACTTTTAACAGAATTTTAATTTTGCCAGTTTAAAATTACAAAAGCTATATGTAAAAAATTCATACATTGCGTACTAAAAGCTTTTAGTACGCATCAAAGCTTTTGTTGTAACATTTTTTGGCTGGAGATACTATAATGCTCCTCTAGAAAGTATGATCTTGACAATGTTTACCTCTTTTGGTGGAAATAGGGAAGGGTATTTAGCACTAAATTGAGTTAGGTTACTCATACTTTCATATAGTATGAAAAATTGAATCCGCTCCAAGATAAAACGTTCTTTTTTTACTAAACTCACCAAAAAGAGGTTAACATTGTCCAGGTCACAGTTCAACTTACCAGAGGAACACTATAGCTGGGACATTAGAAGCATTGAAGGCTCATTGATTGGTGCAAAAATGTTGTGAACTTGAATCGAAAGCGCAGCAATAAAACAAAATCAATCTAATATGAACCTTACTATCCAGCTTGTATGAAACAAAAACTAATTATAACTAATCCCTCGTTACATCGCACCTCGCTATATCGTTCCTTCGGATATGTCACGCTTTACCTTTATTTCCCGAAAAATTGTATAAAAATAAATAAAGATTTTTAAAAATGCTACTTTACATTTAATATTACAGAAAAAAATATCTCACACAAATTTTTTTTTTCTCTTTTAATCAATGAACAAAACTTGTATGTTTCCCATACATCTGAATTCATTGCCCTCAGCTAAGCCGTTTAACTTTTCAATGCTGTTCCAGCATAAAGGAATAGTTATAAATATTTTATTCTTATTTTGCTATTTAAAAAGAACGAGAGATAAGCAAATTTTATTTTGTTTTTATTAAGAAAATACTCTTATATGATAATAAACGAATATTTTTATAAGTGCACACGTCATTGGATGTGTACTAGGGTGAGTCGAAAAAATCGATTTTTTTATTTCGAAATCGCATTACCTCTCAAAAGTTGTGGTTTAGTATCCACAACTTGGGAAAAATAAGAAAAAAATTCTAAGTTGACGTCTTCGGTTCGCGCATGAGGCTCAAAGTTGGAAAAAATATGTTAAAAATGGAAATTTTCAAAAGGAAAAAAGAAAAAAAAAATTGTAACATTTATAATGCAACTGCCATAAGCTGTAAATATTTTGTGCATTTTTAATCTAAAAAAATATTTTATAGCTTTTACATACGATCATTAGTTTGCACATCAGCCTTAAATTGGGCTAAAATCGCCTACAATGTCAAATTTCGAAAATATCGATTTTTTTTAGTTCGAAATCGCATTACCTCTCAAAAATTGTAGTTTGGTATCCAAAATTTGGGAAAAATAATAAAAAAAAATCTAAGTTGACTCCTTCGGTTCGCGCATGAGGCTCAAAATTGGAAAATATATGCTAAAAATTGAAATTTTCAAAAAATAATTTGAAAAAAAAACAGTAATTGTTTTCTATCGAATCTGATTTAAATTGTTAGTAGATAACATAATTTGAACCGAAAAATATACATATAACTTTTAGAAGATACATTCTGTTTGTGCATAAGGCTCAAAATATGAAAAAAAAAAAAAAAAGCAAAAACTGAACCAGAACGCACTACGTCGGCACTGTGCCGGTATATTTTTATTCTACAGCCGACTTGTCTAGACATTACACATATTCTAGGAGACAGTTCGAAGTCCCTGCAGTCTGCACTCCCTTTGGTTGTTACTTAGTCAGCTAAACCCGCCAAACAAACAGCATCTTTAATTAGCAACTGAAAGTGAATCAAAAAATGCAGCGTGTTTAGCTTTGGGTGAGTTTTTTTTGTAACTTTATAGCATATTTTTATGCTCCAGTTTTGTTATACTGTTCTCCGTTCTCCAATTAATGAATAATGGAACCCCGTAAAACTTCTAAACGATTAATTGTTTGTCCGTTTTTTGGTGCACCGAAAGGGTTAAGTCAAAGTGTTTTACCCACATGTGCAGATGTGTTGTTAACTTGTTTTGAAGAAAAATCGCAATCTGTAAAAGGCGAACCTTTTTCAAGGATTTTAGATTGCATATCTGCTTAAATAGAAGAAATTTACTGCAAAGCTTCTATACCAATGTACAGTGGTAATACCAATGTGCGTTCTATACCAATGTACAGATGAATAGTGTACATACACAAGAGATTGGCTTTTTAGCACAAGAACACGAAAAATTCATTGCACACTTGAAAGAAGCAACGTCAAAAAGGTTAGACTTCGCTTAATTAACAAAATGATTGAGTTTTGTCTTGAAGTTCAATTTATCTTTATCACGACTAAATGACTTTCTCAAAGTGTAGTATTATGGTAATCCTTTATCAATTTTACAATACGTACATGACTGACCGTTGGTATAGAATCTTTGCAGTAAATTTCTTCTATGAGCTATGCAATCTGAAATTCTTGAAAAAGGTTCGCCTTTTACAGATTGCGATTTTTCTTCAAAGCAAGCTAACAACACATCTGCACATGTGGTTAAAACACTTTGACTTAACCCTTTCGGTACACCAAAGAACGGACAAATAATTAAACGTTTAGAAGTTTTCCGGGGTTCCATTATTTATTATTCGGAGAACGGAGAACAGTATAACAAAACTTGAGCATAAAAATATGCTATAAAGTTACAAAAAAAAACTCACCCAAAGCTAAACACGCTGCACTTTTTGATTCACTTTCAGTTGCTAATTAAAGATGCTGTTTGTTTGGTGGGTTTAGCTGACTAAGTGACAACCAAAGGGAGTGCAGACTGTAGGGACTTTGAACTGTCTCCTAGAATATGTGTAATGTCTAGAAAAGTCGGCTGTAGAACAAAAATATACCGGCACAGCGCCGACATAGTGCATTCTGGTTCAGTTTTTGACATTTTTTTCATATCTTGAGCCTTATGCACAAACAGAATGTATCTTCTAAAAGTTATATATAATATTTTGGGTTCAACTTATGTTATCTACTAACAATTTAAAGCAGTTTCGATAGAAAAAAAAATTACTTTTTTTTTAATTATTTTTTGAAAATTTCCATTTTTAGCATATATTTTCCAACTTTGAGCCTCATGCGCTAACCGAAGTAGTCAACTTAGATTTTTTATTTATTTTCCCCAAATTTTGGATACCAAACCATAACTTTTGAGAGGTAATGCGATTTCAAAATAAAAAAAATCGATATTTTCGAAATTTGACATTGTAGGCGATTTTAGCCCAATTTAAGACTGATGTGCAAACTAAAGATCGTATGTAAAAGCTATAAAATATTTTTTTAGATTAAAAATGCACAAAATATTTACAGGTTATGGTATTTTGCATTATAAAAAGTTACAGTTTTTTTTTCTTTTTTCTTTTTGAAAATTTCCATTTTTAACATATTTTTTCCAACTTTGAGCCTCATGCGCGAACCGAAGACGTCAACTTAAAATTTTTTTCTTATTTTTCCCAAGTTGTGGATACTAAACCACAACTTTTGAGAGGTAATGCGATTTCGAAATAAAAAAATCGATTTTTTCGACTCACCCTAATGTGTACATTAATTGAAGCCTTACTTTGTCACCTCGGTTGTATCGCGCTTTTGGATATATCATACTTTTTTGTTTTCTTCTGGAAGCGCAACATCACCAAGTGTTACTGTATTTAATCATCGAGCTGAAATTTAAAATTGTTTAATGCTTTTTTTCTCTCATTTCAGAAAAACAAGTACAGTACTTGATTCAACGGTATCACATATATCTGCCAACAGCAGGACGAATTAACATTTGTGGGCTGAATGAGAAAAACGTGGACTACGTTGCTAGAGCCATCAGAGATGCGGTCATCAAATATCCGTCTGATGATATGTGAAATGCAGAACAACATTTTCAATCATTTAATACCATTCCTTTATTGAAAAGAATATTGGTGCACATTTTTTGGGGAAGTTTTTAAATCGTGCTGTTAAGTTAGCCATCATTTTTGTTTTTTGCATGTTATTAATTATGTATTTAAGCTTCAAACATTTGCCAATGTTCTGTTGATTGATACTTAAGTATTTTCTGTTATTGTATAAAAACTTTTTCAGAAGTGTTCATCTCTGTTTTATATTTAAATTGTTACTCATCGTTGTTATAACTGCATGTATTATATTTTGGTGCATTTTCTCTGAAATAAAATACAATTTTTTTATTTAGTTCTTATAGTTTTACTCTTGGTGATAATGATAAAGCAAAACCTTTCATTGTTATTTCTACTCTTCATCAATTAATCACATATTCTTCAAACAGGACTCAAACACAATGCGTTAACAAATGTCTCCTATTTCAGTCGCAATTCCTACTTTTATCTCAGATTCTTCTTCTTCTTCAAAAAAAAAAATCAAATGTAATGAGTAATTCACGGATTATGTGCACTAAAAATCACTACAATATACATACAAATATGTACTAAAATAACCTGAAAAATGCTCTATAAATTTAAAAATAAGCAATAACACTTCTTAGCGAAAAATTCGTCGTTTTATCGAAGTAAAAAATGATCGAACATTCTATTTTTCAATGTTGTTACGGAGTCGAAAAATATATATTTAACAATTATTCATACAAAAAATGATATGCACATTTGGTTTTACTACAGAAAAATCAAAATTTGTTCTTCAAAATCGTATCCAATTAGTCATTGCTTTTTATCATTTAATGTCATTTCTAAAGATTTTTTTCTTATTGGCTATTAGAAGAGGTTGCATTAATTTCCACGAAAGTTTTCTGTTGAGCATCCACTTTTTCCATCTTTGTGAAGAACTAAATTTCTATTCCTAATTTTCTCAAAGTTTAAAAAGTTTTAAATCAAGTGAAAAAACAGAATATATGCATTTATTTCAAAAGTTGTTGCTCTTATACATTCATATGCACTGATGTCAAAAGCAGAAATTATATGCACATCTGCGTTTACGTAAAATCGTAAAATTCAAGCTTTAGAAATGAGCATACAAATAGCTTGTGTTTCAGTAGAAAATCCTGCTCTCTCCCTCTCTTTCAAAATTTTTAAGCAAGATTCAAATTGAATGGACTTAAATGTGATTCATATTCCATTCGCAATCACAAGTTCCTATGCAATATTCTTCAAACATTTATTCAGAGCCTGATCATTCTGACATTGGACATGGGGCACATTTCTATTTCAGGGCCCCTACCCCCCTTCTCATATCAGTTACGAGTTAAAAAATTCTTACATTGCCAGAATGAAAAAAAAAAGTTTTGTGCAAAGATCGAACTTAAAAAAAAAAAAAAAAAAGCTTTCAACTTATTGATAGAAAAATATACGTCGACATGCACAGTAGGCTTTTAGTAATAATAGTAAAATATACAGTAGGCATTTAGTATTTAGGAGGCGTTGGATAAAGTAAGGGATTTTGGGCCCCCTGAAATCTAAGAGGAGGTGCCAGTGCCCCTCGTGCCCTTGCGGTAATCAGGCTCTGCATTTATTTAAATGTTAAATACTTATAGTCATAGGTTATTTTTTACCCTCTGTGACACAGGCAACTTAAATCTAAGAAAGTTTGCTCGTTCTGGGATTTCCACTTGCATGACGCATGCACGTGGAAATAAGAGAGAAGGGGACACCATCAATTTTCATTCATTTTACTATAATTTCTTTCATTTTAGTTTGGAAGAAAATTTATATACAAGACATTATTTTGACATCTACTAACTTTCATTGTAATTTTTTTCTCAAAATTTATTCTTAAATAATTTTCAAAAAAGGTTTTCAAGTTGTTCCACCCTTATCCTCAAAGGAGCACGGTTGAACAGATTTTGGGGTACACTTGCACATTGCGAAACGGACTTAAAAATTAGCTATATTAGGACGAAATATTATTATTATTATCAATACTAAATGCAGATGGAAGAATACTTAGTATCCAAAAGATATGAAAACAGTTTTTAAACTAATATTCGATGCGTTGAAAATAGCGAAGTAACATCAAATGAAACGTTCAAGGATTACAGAAACCTAATAGATATGTAATGTACAAGGATAGCAAGTTCATTTTAACCTGGTAAAACATTAGAAGACCTTAAGAAATGATAATCATTTCTCCGTTGATTTTGATCCTCCGAAACCCATAGGGTTTGGTAATTTCAGGGTGTTATTATATAATTGGAGATACAAAAACTCAGAATAATATATACAGATTGCAAATCATAAGAAACATTCAACTATAATAATACATATCAGGGCGAAAGCAGAATACTGCTAAATCGGCGACGTAGGTCGCAGAACAGACATCGGAACTGCAGAACAATTCTGTTCAAAATTGAGCAACCAAAAAAAGTTATCGTTCGAAAGCAAAAAAAAAAAAAAAACGCTTCGTTCGTAGCCCTTATGTCTCGCAGAGCAGCAGGCAATAATGCCGGCGCCGTAGCCAGTGCCGTGAAAATTGCCATATAGACCACAGCAGACGTGCGGACGACTTGACTTGAGCTTCTGAGGACCTTTCTGTTTTTTCCGCAGAACTTCAGTGATGACACTTGAGCAGTAGGGTGAGTCGAAAAAATCGATTTTTTTATTTCGAAATCGCATTACCTCTCAAAAGTTGTGGTTTAGTATCCACAACTTGGGAAAAATAAGAAAAAAATTCTAAATTGACGTCTTCGGTTCGCGCATGAGGCTTAAAGTTGGAAAAAATATGTTAAAAATGGAAATTTTCAAAAGGAAAAAAGAAAAAAAAATTGTAACGTTTTATAATGCAACTGTCATAAGCTGTAAATATTTTGTGCATTTTTAATCTAAAAAAATATTTTATAGCTTTTACATACCATCATTAGTTTGCAGATTAGCCTTAAATTGGGCTAAAATCGCCTACAATGTCAAATTTCGAAAATATCGATATTTTTTTATTTCGAAATCGCATTACCTCTCAAAAATTGTAGTTTGGTATCAAAATTTGGGAAAAATAATAAAAAAAAAAATCTAAGTTGACTTCTTCGGTTCGCGCATGAGGCTCAAAGTTGGAAAATATATGCTAAAAATGGAAATTTTCAAAAAATAATTTGAAAAAAAAAAAAAAAACTAATTGTTTTCTATCGAATCTGAATCAAATTGTTGGTAGATAACATAATTTGAACCGAAAAATATACACATAACTTTTAGAAGATACATTCTGTTTGCATAAGGCTCAAAATATGAAAAAAAAAAAAAAAAAAAAGTCAAAAACTGAACCAGAACGCACTTCGTCGGCACTGTGCCGGTATATTTTTATTCTACAGCCGACTTGTCTAGACATTACACATATTCTAGGAGACAGTTCGAAGTCCCTGCAGTCTGCACTCCCTTTGGTTGTCACTTAGTCAGCTAAACCCGCCAAACAAACAGTATCTTTAATTAGCAACTGAAAGTGGATCAAAAATTACAGCGTGTTTAGCTTTGGGTGAGTTTTTTTTTGTAACTTCATAGTATATTTTTATGCTCAAGTTTTGTTATACTGTTCTCCGTTCTCCGACTAATAAATAATGGAACCCCGGAAAACTTCTAAACGTTTAATTGTTTGTCCGTTTTTTGGTGCACCGAAAGGGTTAAGTCAAAGTGTTTTGCAAAGTGCACCCACATGTGCAGATGTGTTGTTAACTTGTTTTGAAGAAAAATCGCAATCTGTAAAAGGCGAACCGTTTTCAAGGATTTCAGATTGCATATCTGCTTAAATAGCAGAAATTTACTGCAAAGCTTCTATACCAATGTACAGTGGTAATACCAATGTGCGTTCTATACCAATGTACAGATGTATAGTGTACAGCTACAAGAGATTGGCTTTTTAGCACAACACGAAAAATTCATTGCACACCTGAAAGAAGCAACGTCAAAAAGTTTAGACTTCGCTTAATTAACATAATGATTGAGTTTTGTCCTGAAGTTCAATTTATCTTTATCACGACTAAATGACTTTCTCAAAGTGTAGTATTATGGTAATCCTTTA
>JAXGGA010001413.1:0-154604 GCA_038373865.1 Uloborus plumipes
AGTTGGACGATTTTATAACACTATGCGTGATATGAAATTCGCTGCTCCGCGCACAAGAAATCGTGCACTCTCACTCCGTCGAACAAACATCGCGATTCAGTTTTTAAGCAGCACCCATGAATGTAAGGACGGAATTCAGGTGAAACGCTGCATCTGCAAAAGTGCGTTGCACATTGCATCTGCAAAAGTACATTCGCGCAAGAGCGCCGAATGCTTTGCTTCGCAAGCATTTAGTTTTCGTTTAGTTGCGCAAACGACGTTTCACAAGAGACCGAAAATTTACGTGTGCACTTTTGCAGATGCAGCGTATCACCTGAATTCCGCCCTAAGCTACGTACGAGAGCATTCCTGAGCACCTACGAACATTTTAAATTGTATTTTGGTTACTTAAGCCTCATTAGAAAGCTGACCTTAATACCAGCACCTACCTTCATGGGTACGCAATGTGAATATAATTTTCTGCAACAAATGAAACTCTATTCGTCACACGGAATGTATGCTCTCCAAGTAATTTACTCTGCCATCAAAATTGTTTCCAAGTGAAATTAGAAACGAAAAAAGAACCAGCACTTTAATCTAATTGTGATCAGTTACCCTTGCGTTCATAAAAGCATGAAAAAGAACATTTAGAACAAAATTTAGAAGTAGGTGCTAGAAAGAAGTTTTTTTTGTGTCTAGATCAAGCGTCTTTATTATGGTGCATAGCGGATTATTAAAGTAAGTATTCATTCAATATCAATAATTTATTATTTTTAGTTTATTTATTTAAAATAAAATAAGTTTCATATGCGTGATAGTGACTTCAATTATTATTGTAAACTCATGTTTCTGAAAATTGTAATACCATGAAAAAATCGTCATAATTGAATAAAATTTAATACACAGCTGAGTGATAGTGGTGCAAATAAATGACTAAACTTAGAAAACCAACAAACAATAAAAAAATATTGAAATTAGTATTTTGTGTAGCCACCACGCGCTGCAATAAGTGCTGCTACGTGACGTGGCATGGAGTCAAACAAATTTTTAATGTCTGCCTGATCAAGAGCATTCCATACTGTTTGTATGCGTACCCAAAGTTCGTCTGTAGAAGCAACAAGACGAGGATCACGAACGAGACGCCGACCAACGAAATCCCAGACATGTTCAATAGGCGACATATCCGGGGAATACGCTGGCCAGGGAAGAAGCTGCACCTGCTGCGATGCAAGGAAGGATTGAACAGTCCTAGCGACATGAGGGCGGGCATTATCCTGCTGAAATACAGCACCAGGCAAGCCTTGAAGGAAGGGGACAGCTTGGGGCTGTAGAACTTCACTGATGTACCGGTTGCTGTTCAGGTTACCACAATTCGTAGCAATTGAGATCGTCCGTGATATGATATGGCACCCCAGACCATGACTCCAGGTGTTCGTCCACTGTGACGTTCGATAATGCACTCTGGAAGGTGGCGTTCACCAGCATAGCGTCGGACGCGAATGCGGCCATCATGGTGCCACAAATTAAAGCGGGATTCGTCAGAAAACACAACATACTGCCAATCAGCACGCCAGTCCTTATGCTGATTGGCCCATTGTAGCCGCAGGCGGCGATGGTTTAGCGTGAGCGGGATCCTGTATAAAGGAGTCCTTGCGCGCAATCCACGCTGCAGCAGACGTCTACGAATTGATGAAGCACACATTGAAACACCTGTAGCTGTTGACCACTGTGCTGCCAGTTGTCTAGAAGAAGCTGTACAGTCCGTCAGCACCATGCGGATCAGGTGTCTATCATCGTGCGCTGACGTCACATTTCGGGGTCCACTCCCGGATTTCCGAGTTGTCCGACACTCGTCCGTCCGTCGCTTCCAAACACGCATCGCTGTGCTGTTGTCACGCTGCACACGAGCAGCAACTTCACGACAAGACAATCCAGCCAGGTCCAAACTCCGTAAGTTCTTGAAACCCCGCTCTTTTTCGTCGAAGAGGCATAAGCAACGTCTGATCTAACGTTTATCACAAGCAGATAACCACCTATAACCATACACGCCTTGCTGCAGCCGTCTATTTATTCGGATAAATCCGGCGTTCAGAGGGCGCTGCTCAGTGTACGCATGCGCTACGGGTCTAAAATTCTAATCATTTGCATATCATACCCTACTTTGCATTTGCTGAAAATTTCAGCCCATTCGCGCAAGTCCTTCATGGTGTTGCAATTTTCACAAACATGAGTTTACAACATGAGACAAAAATGTGGTTCGTGAATAGAATTTAAGCATTTCAAATCCAAACAGTTATTTACATTACAATAATTATATTGAAAATCAATTTTCAAAGTAATAGTCGGAAAAAAATACAAGAAAATTAAGGTATTGAGGCTTATATTTGCAATGAAGACTGCACGTTTGTTTCAAAAGCACGATTTGCTTTTGTGATTGCAAGTAGAACTGTAAGACTAAGATGTTAGATGTTCATCGTCTTTTTCACTCAGAATTGCAAAAATTACCAAAAAATGTCTTTTTTTACATTGAAAAAAAATTAATGATGTTTTGTACATTATAAAAGTTGACACATTTATACTGTTTAACACTCAACATGTTTTGTATTTTTTGTCAATGCACATTTTGGCTTATTACTGTTGTTTGAAATGGGCATTTTGTCTCTGTTTATTCTACTCTAATGGCTGACCAATTAGCATACATTAAAAGTTTATTTGCATTGCAATGAAAATTAATGTCGTGTGTCTCGGTATAACTATATATGTAGTTGTACAATTGCAATACATTATAAAATTTTGAAGCGACTTTTGACAAATGCTCTACCGGGACATTCGTTACAAAATGTTTGTGCGGCAAGATCTATTAGCAATTTTGCATATATGTTCAAAATAATGGCAAGTGAACATTTTTACAGAAAGTGTACCAATTCTTGCAGCTGATGTAATGTAAAAAGCTAGAATATATTGGCACTTATCCGAGAGCACATGTAATATATTAGTATTAAGTTCTGACTAACTGAAGTCAACTAAAAAAGATTACACACATAAAGTAACGCATAATCATTTTATAGTTTAATATTTAATGTATCTTTACATCTTTACGGAAATAATTTCTTAAACATTAGTCTTTGTAGTTCATGGTATCGCACTATTCTCAGATAAGAAAATCTAACATAATTTGAAGGGACATTACTTTGTAAGGTTACATACGCAGTGCTTAGGGCCAAGCTTCAAAGAACGATATCACAAGCATAAACAAGACATCAATCATTACATAAAGGAACATGGATATTATGAAGCAGTAAGTAACCGCTCCTGAGCCAGGGCTAAGGCAGAAACAGGCGATACACCACCAGTTCGTTTATTCCATCCATGGACTACAGTTTCGTGCTTATTATGCACGCATCAACATGGAATAGGAACTGGAGGCGAAAATCATCTATAGAGCAAAGAGAGACAACAAAAACTGGTAGCTGATGTGAAATTAGAACACTAGCGAGCGACAACACTTAGTACGGTATAACTCGTAAATTTTGAGACATAGCTCGGTGATGAGTGCATAATAAGCACGAAACTGCAGTCCATGGGTGGAATAAACGAGTTAGTGGCGTATTGCATGGATATTATAGTTTACAAAGCGCGCATCGAATATCCGCACCCAAAAGGTGAACGAGAATCACCTCTCTAGTTGCAGCAATAAATCATGAGGTGATAGACTCATCTCTCGAGTTGCAACATTAAACCTTGTGGTGAAGGAGAGTGACCTCTCATGTGCAAAGCGTTAATAGGAGTAGGGGAAACGAGGGAGGTTTGACCACACGAGAGGTTTGGCCTCCCCTCTCTTTTTCGTATTTGAACTTTTTATTGACTGATGAACCTCGTACCATAGCAAGGTAGCAAGCAGAATCACAAGTTAGTTCTAGTTGTTGGCGATTTTGAAGTACAATCGCGGAGCAATCGTATATGGTGTCTTTTTCAGGTAAAAAAGTATTTTTTCTTGTTACGAGTTCATCTCTTCTACACTATTCCATTTCCATAAGCAAAATCAAATTGAATTATTTGTGCACTCCGATACTAAAAGTCTGTAGACTTTTTTAAAAAAATTCACTTTTTATATTTATGTGGTTTTTTTTTATTGTTTTGCTAAGCTGGCCATAATGGAGGTTTGACCCTCATCAATGCCGGGAGGTTTGACGAGGGTTAAATCTCCTCATTTAGTATTATTTAAAAGTATAATATTTTGGGAGCTGTATACAACATTTAATTTGTTTTAAAAAGACATGTTGTAATTCAACTAAAAAAGTTTTTTGTTCTTAACGTGCGCAATCGCTCTTTCAATATTATTCATTTGAAGCTCTATCTGTGCATGCATTATTCTCGTCAAACTAAACCCTTGCTTTTATCATTTATTATCAAACATTTATTAAGATATTCAACTCATCTTTACTCTCCTTAATTATTTACGACTCTTATTTTAACTTAAGCATGTAACTTTTACTTAAGTATGGTATTTCTTTATGTATAACATAAAAATCAATTTAATAATTACCTAGAAAAGGCAAATGTTTTAAAAAGTTTAAAAAATCAATAATTTTTAGACACCCCTTTAAGAGCAAGAATCTGAGAAACTGTAACGCCTAGCATTATGAGGTGATTCATGACCTCTCAGATTTTCTCCCAAAAATTACCAAATGTTTACTATCTTATTGAAAGACCAAATCCAGAATGTTTTGTTCTAAAGTTGAGTTGTTTAGTTTTTATGGACCCCTAAAGGTGAAGGTGCGGCATCAAAAATTAAGCGGATTTTCAAGACATGGAAATTGCTGTGAGCTAAAACTCTTACCAGGAACTGTTGAACTTCAATTTTATTTTTGTATATGGAATATAGAAGGTTCAAACTTTACAAAATGAATGTTAAATTTGAGGAAGGTTGTTGCCGTAATGTCAGTGAAGGCCCTCAAAACAAGGCATTTTTGACGTTTTTTAGGGTTTTTGAGGTCCAAAAACAGTTTGTACATTTCAGTTGGCACGGCAAAAGTAGTGTCGTTTGAAAGACCAGTGTAAGCACTTTAAAATAATGTATAAATAACCGAGGAAAGTTCAATGTGCTTTTCGTTGCGTAAGGCCGAAATGTGAAAAATGTCATATTTTACCGATATTCAAACCCTCATAACTTCCTCTGCCAACAACATATTGAAATATTTTTTCTGCCAATGTCATACTCTATTCTTCGTCTTAACAGAACAGTTGAGTCCTTAGAGGCGAAATGCTTAAAAGTTTTTTACAAAAAATGCACAGGAAAAAATACATTTTTTGTCAAAAAAGTTTTAACATTTCGTCTAAAAGGACTCAACTGTTCTGTTAAGATAAAGAATAGAGTATGCCATTGGCAAAAAAAATATTTCAATATGTTGTTGGCTGAGGAAGTTATGACCGTTTGAACATCGGTAAAATATGACATTTTTCACATTTCGGCCTTACGCAACTAAAAGCACGTTGAACTTTCCTCGGTTATTTATACATCATTTTAAAGTTCTTACACTGGTCTTTCGAACGACACTACTTTTGACGTGGCAACTGAAAAGTACAAGCTGTTTTTAGACCTCAAAAATGGTGAAAAACGTCCAAAATGCCTTGTTTTGAGGGCCTTCACTGACCTTACGGCAACAACTTACCTAAAATTTAACATTCATTTTGTAAAGTTTGAACCTTCTATATTCCATATACAAAAAGAAAATTGGAGTTCAACAGTTCCTGGTAAGAGTTTTGGCTCACAGCAACTTCCATGTCTTGAAAATCCGCTTAATTTTTGATGCTGCGCCTTCAACTTTGGGGATCCATAAAAACTAAACAACTCAACTTTAGAACAAAACATTCCGGATTTGGTCTTTCAATAAGATAATAATCATTTGGTAATTTTTTGGAAAAAATCTGAGAGGTCATGAATCACAGGCGTGACACTCTCTCAGATTCTTGCTCTTAAAACAGATGCCATTAAGGTCCTATATTTAATGACCAGTAGAGGTACAGAAAGATTTGCTTTGAAAGTGAAATTTGACTCTGACATTTCTAACAATCATAATATCTATTGATTCAAATTTCATTTATTGTATTTAATTGGACCCGATTATTTCCGGTACCTTGTAATAGTATCTGATTAAGTATCTACTTATTTTCTTAACATTGATCTCTGTGGGTCCAGCCTCATGTGCCAGTGACAAGCACATTGTCACTAGAATACTTTAATGCAATTGCATTTGAACTACCTGCCATAAAGTGTTGTTTCCCCACAAGCTAATGGAGACCCCTAGGTCGATATTTACAGCTTGGATGTCGCTTTTTAATTGCAAGAAAATGTTCGTTTTTAGTGCGAGGTCATGCAAGAGTGCTAATTGACATCCGGTACCTTATGAGGTTTTCCCGCGTAAAATTGCACAATTTCCGCAATGTATAAGAAAAAAGAAGCAAACCCTAATTTCTTTTTCGTGATAATAATCGCTAAACAAAAACATAAAGTGAGAGCTTTAAGTACTATGAAAAATATTTACATAACGACGAAAGCAATGTGGTCCTGGTTATATTACTAAAAATGTTTATTGCTCGCTAAAGTATTTCAGATAAAAATGAAACGAATTTTCTACATTTATATTAGAAGTAGCTATGTATCAATTAGCAATCTTACACATTTTATTAATTCTTGCAATGTATGCTAATCGGAAATTGCTCATAATATTTTGTTCCGTATTATTAGACATTTATTACTCAACTTTTACTGCTAATAATGTACGCAAACAGTTCTAAAAGAATTCAAATTGCTTCATTAAATACTGTAAAAACGAAAAAAGTTTTGTAACTTTTCCCTTTGCAGTTGAAAGAAATTATACGAGATATTACATTTTCCTTACACGTACGAAAGGTACGGAAAGAGATAATTATCCCAGTTTTTATCTCCAGCTGAGTTAAATGTGTTACTATTACCCCATAGAAATTAATATTTGCTTAACAGCAACTAACTTATCTGGTATGAGTTTATCGATACTTTGACCTCAAACACTGTTTGTTCAGTTTCAAAATTGAGAGCAATAAGAGGTAAATATTTTTTTCACTCACGGAATCCTGAAGATCAAAGCATAAGTATTTCCTATTCCTGAAAAGATTCGATTCAAGTAAAATTATTCGTGAAATAGTATTCTTTAAAAATGCTTCATATTTATATCGCTAGGTAAGACTAGCATTAATGCAATGAAATGAAATTATAGCAATGTTCATGTAAACCAAAGAAGTTTTATTAAAAAATATATATGGTTTGACCATTTAAGTTTTTTACTTGCTGTGACATTTGATTTTTGATAAATATTACATGAGTAATGAAAAGTTGTTTTAATCAGTCTTGCGAAAAAAAGAAAAAAAGAACAAATGACACTAGTTCTACAGCAAAGCTCTTTTTCTTGACGCGTGGTGAAAAATACCTAATCCTTGCACAAAGTGATGGGCTGAATTCAAATACGTTCTTTTTTTTTTTTGCATCAAACCTTTTTTTTTTTTTTTGTGACACGCTACCGAAGTTTTAAGGAAATGTGCATATTCAAGTGCAAAAACAATAGTAAAATTTTTTATAAAAACTTAGCGATTGTTCATTTATTTCAATACATAGCATCAGGAACATCCCTCTTAAATGTCCAGAAATAATCAGCAAAAATTCGTTAATTTCGGTTGGGTGAAAGCTAGCAACCTTAGTCTTCTTCAAGCTTTATATCTTTAACACGTGGAAATTGTGGTTTTAAGTATTAAAATCCAGTACCAGCGTTACTCATTATATTCACAAACACTTGAAAAATCCTGATTAAATATGACGTGCCAGTGAAATAATGCAGCCTCCTATTTTTCTATTCTTGTCATTGTTGTCTCACGCGCACAGAAAAATACTTTTTAATCATTTCATTGTGGTTAAGACTTATTTTTATGCATTAAATCATTGTCCCACAATATACGTACTAAATTTTATATAACAAAATTTTCAATCTTCATATATTTCTTTCATTTTAAATGGATATGTTAGTTGTACCGAGAGCCTGGGCCATGGTAGACCGATCGGTTAGGCGTCGGACTCGTAACCGGAGAGCCCCGGGTTCGATCCTAGCCGATCAAAGATCCAACGTCTTCATAAATGGTGGCTGGGAGACGTTAAAAATTTTCGTGGTCACAAAGTCCTCCAAGTGAAAAGATACCTCTGGGGGTGCTGGGCCAAGGACCCTATCCCGGTTAAGCCACGAGTTGTGGTAGGGACCCTGGAGTGGGAAAGTATCGAGAGCAACATGATGCTATTACGTAATAATACAGTTCTGGCAGAGCTACTAACAAGTCTCACATACTGTTTGATGCTTAAATAATAATATATCCATTACAGAATCAATATTATTATATTACAGTATATAAATAATTTTATCATGGGTAAAAATCTGCAAATTACTTACGCCTGCATTCAAATTCTAAATGCCCAGAAAAAAATTCAATTCAGGTAACACATATCATAAAAATTGGTGCTCATGAGACTGACCACCATGTCGCCACTGGAGTTACAGTAAACCTGACCATCTATCACTACATTTCTTATTTTAATGACATGAGTTTAATTGTGAGTTCTGTGTTTTTTTATATTACGCGATATAGAAATATATGGGGAACATGTAATTGCACAAAAACTGGATGATGGAAAATTTCTGATTGGTTATTTAAAATTAGAGGCAAAAATTACCTTTGGATCACTATAATTGAATCGTTTATTTCGAAAAGGTAACATCTGTATTTTGATCTCCTCTGTCTCTTTAGAAAATAGAACAGTGCACGGTTATATTTTTGAATGTCATAATCAATGAAAAAATGCCTTTAGTTAAATACACAATTACTACAATAACACTAGTCGACAAATTTTCACTTTTTTTCCCTAACAAAGATGAAATTAACTGTTTTTAACTAATTTTGCAGTGTAGAATTCAAAAATAATAGTAAAAAAGCTGCAGCACGTACAGTTTTTTTGTTATGAATTTCTAAAAAGTACTGAACATAACTGAAAAAACAGATAAAACACACCATTTTTCAAGACGAAAGAATCATAATATTAACTCCAAACTTTTTTTGAAGTTTCAAGAGAGACTTAAAGTTTAAAATAATGACCACTAATAGCAAAGAAGGGGTTCTTAGGGGGGTGTACCCCCTAAAAATGAGCAAAAAATCAACAAAAATGATCTTTTAATTCTTGTTTTTTTTAAATGACGTTTTAAAAAAAAATCGATGTAAAATCAGAGGATAGGACCCCCTCCTATGATTCCTACGTCCGAAAAAATTTTCGCGCTGTAAAAAATAAAAAAAATTAAAAACCGATTTTATGACTGTCGCACGCTAAATACGAGACACATCGCAGGTCTTCAGAAAGGTTGCGTATTCTTTCTGGTTCTTATGTAAAATTATCTCCAAAATCCAAATATAGCCCCTTTCCTGTCCATCACTCTCCACTTTTTCCCGAAAGCTCCCCCCCCGCCCCCTCTGATACTGCGTGATGCGTGATACTGATGAAGCGTGTGTCAGTCTTAAGATCTTTTTTTCTTTTTTTTTAAATTTTATTTTACAGCGCGAATTTTTTTTTGGGCATAGGAATAATAGAAGGGGGTCTTATACTCTGATTTTACACCAGAAAAAAAATTTAAAACGTCATATTAAAGAAACCAGAATAAAAAGATACTTTTTCATGATTTTTTGCATATTTTGAGGGGATACACTCCCCTCGTCCCCCCTTTTTGTTATCGGTGGTCATGATTTCGGAGTTTGAGTCTCCCTTCACCTCCAAAAAAATTTAGGATTCAATATTTTGCTCCTTTTCCCTCCAAAAATAGGCTTTTGGTGCGAAAAACATAAAAAATAGTAAAAAATTATTTTTTTTATTACGGAAAATTGAGACGTGGTGGGACTTTTTTACTTGCAGGTATTTAAATAACTATATGAATACGTAATAAAAATAATAATTTGGTTGTTGTTGGTGAACCACTGTCGACCAGTGTAATTTACCAAATAACCATTGATTATGACATTCAAAAATATAACCGTGCGCTGTTTAATTTTCTAAAGAGACAGAGGAGATCAAAATAGAGATGTTACCTTTTCGAAATAAACGATTCAATTGAAGGTGCAAGTGGATTAAGGTGATATGTGACAATTTTTGAAAAACTTACTTTTTATCATGGATGAAGGTGATAAGGTAGTATTTTTTTGAAGCTTTCTCTAGAAATTTAAAAAAATTGTCACATATCACCTTTATTCACTTGTCCCTTCAATTGTGTAGTGAGTTAACACAATTGAACACACACTAATTTGAATTTGTGTAAATCGGCAAAATTCAAATGTCACATATCACCTTTATCCACTTGCTCCTTCAATTGCTTGATGTGGCAAACAATTTGGTTACCAGCGCAATATGCTGATTAATTATAAAACATTAGCAAACTGATTCCTCACAAACAATGATTTTTGCTTGTGATAGAGGATCCAAATTATATCAAGTCACTTTAATATCAGTTCTAGATAATGACATAAAATAATTCATACAAAGATAAAAACGTACATAAGATTCTAAAAGCACTCATATATTAGCATATTCATTGTTTAATTACGTTAAATGAAGCAATAAATATTTAGTCCTGTTTAAAGATCAAAATTATCTGACATTTGGAGTGTAGTAAATTCCCGATTATCTACGGCGGCTTATTTGCGGTCTTTCACAATTTCAAAAAAAAAAAAAAAAAAAAAAAGAAAAACAGGCCAAGATTAACTTAAAGTAGATGAATGCACCCGGTCAAGGACGTCATTTCAAGTTTTTCCAGGGGGGGGGGGGGCAAAGAGTCCAACCTCAATGCAATTTCATCGGAAAACATCAAAAGCCACGCCTACTTATATGTAAATACATTGATTTCTCAGAGTAGGAGGGGGTGGCGTCAATTGACCTTCCCCCCCTCCCTGCCCCCCTAAATGACGGTCCTGCACCCAGTTTAACTTGCCAAGTAATTAACATATTTTGGAAATTCATAATTATTCCCCCCTCCCCCTTACAATGACATCAAGCCTACTAGCCATGACTAGTTGAAACCTGCTTTTTTTATAGCTATATTACTAACAGCTTTAGATCAACACTAATGGTTGAAATCTGATTTTTAAGTCTACAATGCATTTTCCCAAAAAACGAGTGATCACCCAATTTTGTTTCTAAAAAATCTTCCCGCCGAAACGTTTTTTGTGTAATTTAGCTTGATCTGTTTCAGGCAAGCTATTTTCACAACTTCTGGTTTATATGAGTTGGATGGTGTTATGCAAAAAGGAGTTAACCCACAAAACATAAAAAAATGAGTTATCCAACTGTGATGGTAAAATATGTTGCTTTCTACATTAAGCAAAAATATTTAAGCCCTATCAGCATTTCATGGTAACATATCATTGGTATATTGATATAGAGCTCCATGCTTTTTGCCAGAGTTTGTTGACTTTAAAGCCCACTATCTCAAAATCAGGTTTTTGTGGGTTAACTCCTTTTTGCATAAAACCATCCAGTTATCCATTTGCAATAAAAATAAAACCTTGTTTAGCTTTTACATACATTTTTAACATACACTGTTATCCTTTTGGGCTATATTTTAAATGCCTGCGTGTGTTTGCGATTTTTTAAAGCTCTTGCATGCACTAGTGTCTGTTTTTTAACAAATTTTCGGATTATCCGGGAAATTCGCAGATCTGCGGTTATCGTTCCACCCTATTTCTTCGTTGATCGGGAGCGCATGTTTTTAAACGTTTTTAAATTTTAATAGATATTTAATGATTGAATGTCTACGAACTTATTCCTGCTTTACAAAATAAATCAAAGCAATATTAGCTGCTAAAAAAATATAAATATAAAGTCATCCAACGGGATGAGATCTATAAAATAGCAAAAATTATTACTCAGGAAAATTATTACTTCGGAAAATTTCCCTAAACTAAACAAGTCTTGCAATAGTACTTTAGATTATAAAGATATGAAGGGTGTTGTGTAGCTTTTTCAATAGGAATCACGTTTCTACATTTTTTGCTTATTGATGCATTTTTTTGAATTATTTTTCAAAAGTTCATGCGGTGTCTTTTAAGTATTTAAGAAGATTGTATTCAAGAAAGATCCCAATAAGTCAAAAATATTTGCCATGAAATTAGCCATTACAATTCATTAAAAAAAAAGGGTAATTTGCTCATGCTTAAATTTCTGCCCTGAAAAGAAAGACAGACACAATGGGGCTTGGGCACAGGAAGGACTTGGGATATAAAAGTGTTATGTGGCAAAACATAAATTGCGAGTAATTCAAGTCCAAAGTTTTATTGTTGCAGTTGTTGCAGCTTCTTTGTTTCCTGGTTTTGTCGTTAGTATGCGTAGGAAATCAATCTAGTGATATCCCAGGTAGCACAAAAAACGTTTAAACGTTTTTAATCCGTTGTCACAACGTTAATAACCATCTTACAACCTTTAAAAAACGAAGTGTGCTACTTGGGATATATTTTTTAAATGTAACACAGTCCCTTAATCCTTCAATTATGAGTTGCTCAAACTCGATTAGAGAAAAACTCGCGACACTAGAAGCTGTCCTGGTAAAGGGTTTGTGAGTTCACTCTGTTCATACACTTCATTGTCGGTCGTAGGACCTATCTAGTCTTTCACAGCTTAATAAAAATTGGATAAAACTTAAGACCGTCATTTAAGGAGGTCAGAGGGGTCAATTGCCCCGCCTGACTTTGGGAAATAAATGTATTTGCATATAAGTCGGTGTAGTTCTTGCTGTTTTCTGATGAAATTGCATTGTGTTTGCATCCTTTGCCCCCCTGGAAATAATTGAAATAACGGGCCTGATAAACCTGTATCGTTGAATTTCTTTTTGTACTGCTAAAATTCCTGCCTGTTTAGTTTAATAATGGTTTTCCTGACTCCGAAATAAATGTAACATTGGCTACGAGTAATTTTAACTGGAATTTTGAATCATCCATACAAAAGTATTTTTAATAAAAAGAGAATTTTTCTTCAGATGAATGTTTTCCAATTACTTAATTCATGACTTATAAAAATAGTTGAAGTGTCTTGAGTCATGTAAAACACATTTTATTTCTGGTTTGGTTTATAGGTTTATGTAAAAGAAAAACTTCTGCAACCATAGTAGTTTTGATACACTATGGAAAAACATAAAACATATTTACGTTACAGAATGGGTTTTTCTCAAGACCATTAAAATACGACTGAATCAGATGCACACAAAAAGCGCATACAAGAATAAATTTGAGCACTGATTACAGATATGAGGCAGAACAATGAAATTACTATTTGGAATTTTAGCATTGATGAAAAATTTTATATGAAAACCGCACCTTAGAAATTTTCTTTTTGGCATTTTATATAATTCCCGAGATATTGACGAAGTTTCTTTTCCGTGACCTTTACGTAAATAGTATCCTACTAGTAGGCGGTTATTACTAGTTAGGGACGTAGGATCAACCCTACGTCCCGAATCCTTGCTCTTAGCACTATTGACAATTCTACTTGGTAATTTATTTATAGATTAAAGGAGTGGTAATGCGAAAAATCCTTACCCGCTTCCCTCTCCATAAGAGGACTGGCCATACCAGTGGCTCAAGATGGAGTGCTACGGTGTTTTTCTGAAACTAAGTCGTGCATTCTGTGTCTTCTCGAAAGCAAACACAAGCACTCGAGATAGATACACTGCAAAAAATGAACTGCTGTTATTACAGTATAATACTGGCTGCCGAGGTTCTAATTTAAAACTAGAATGCACAGTAATAAATTGTAAAACTATCCTTTTTACAGTTTCTTACTGTAAAGTTAGCAAATTCGCAGTTTATTTCAGTAAAATTTGGCTGTATTATACTGTAAAAACAAGAGTATAATACTGGCAGCAGAGGTTCCAGTATAAAACTGTAAAATGCACGGTAATAAACTGCAAAATTGGCATTTTTACAGTTTATCACTGTAAAATTAGCAATTTATCAGTTTAGTACGGTAAAAGCAGAAATTTTAGTTTATTACTGTAAAACTAGCAATTTTTACAATTTAATACTATAAAATTAGCTGTATTATACTGTAAAAAAACATTTATTTTTTACAGTGTACTATTTCAAAAAGAGTTTGAGGATAGGTACTTTCCTTTCACAATTGCTATCCCAGTCTTTTCGATGCTATATAAGAACTGCGAAACACGTTATTTTGCATCACTTTATTTCCGTGTTTCATCCCCTATTTTGATAAAACTACAACAGACCTTACTTAACCCTTTAAGCCTCAACAAGACTCAGAAGTCCTGCTTATATTAATTTATTATTATGAATCCTAAATGGCTGGAATCATGCTGAAACTTTAAGTAATACTCCTTGTACTTTACTGAGTCCGACAGATGGTACCTGTGAGCGGAAACAGTTTTCTTAGGGGCCCTAAGGCGTGAGGGGCCTTAGACCCTACTGATTTTCAAAACTATCATTCTCAGTATATATGTTGTTTGATATATATTTAACTAAAAAACCAAAAAATGTATAAATAAAATATTTTTGAAAAAAAAAATAGAACCGACTTCCGTTGGAAATTGCTCTAAAAAGTAAAAAATAATTTTTTTCTTTGAACACCATCGAAACTACTTTTAAACATAAGTTTTGAAGTCGGCGCAAAAACGATAGGTAAAATGATATTTAACCATATTTTGCCAACATTTTTTCAAAGAAACCATTGAAAATTTAAAGCAGAATATTTGTACAATTACACGAATGTGTGGTAATTGATGAAATGAATCCATTAAAATTTATATTTATAGTTGAATTGTAGTTGCGTATGATTCTATACATTGTTTTTGCGCCGACTTCAAAACTTATGTTTAAAAGTAGTTTCGATGGTGTTCAAAGAAAAAAATTATTTTTTACTTTTTAGAGCAATTCCCAACGGAAGTCGGTTCTATTTTTTTTTTCAAAAATATTTTATTTCATTCTTTTTAGTGTAAATGCACTTAAAATAATCAAAATATAGTTAAAAAACCATGCAGCTGTTCAAAAAACTTGCAGACCTGGACTCGATCTCATTCCATCAGGAACTTCAACCCGACGCTTTTAACCACTTGACCATCGGGTCGCTCATTGAAGTAAGGATTTACGATAGCACATATTGTTTTTAAATAACATGAAATTTTAATTTTTCGATCATAACTTTTTTTCTAGTGAACAAATATCGTCATATGAATACATGGTACCTAAGTTAACCATTTCCTATCGATTTAAAAAAAATCGTCCAAATCGGTTCAGTAGATCAGATGTTATGTGCGAACAAACAGACAAAAAAAACATACGCTTTGAATTGAGAACCTCCTCCTTTTTTGAAGTCTGTTAAAAATTGAAAGTAAAAGTAAGTAATTTGAATTGTGGTAGAAGGAGTTAGAGTAAGACTTGGAAAATTGGTGCAAGTTTTTGCTTTTCATGGAAAATAATTTTCAACTAAAGTGGACTCTTAAGCTTTTTTCAAACACCACAAATCAAAATCTTATTTTTTAAAAATGTGTGTCACTTTAATGATCGTTCATACCCCCCGCCCTCGCAGTGCAAAAAAACATTACACAGCAGATTTTTCGCAATAACTCAGCACTCATAGTGTTTGATACATTTTATTTGTTTGTAATGATGTTTTTTGGTCACAACCAATATGAAAATCACAAAAATAGTTACTTTAATTTTTAACATATATTTATCATCTTCAGAATTTTTGACTTTTAATTTTACCTTGAATTTGACGTAAATGCAAGGTATAAAATACAGAATTTTATAAAGGTACACAAATTAACATAATATAATTGATTGTGTATATAATTTTTGAAAAAATAATATAGGTGCCGCAAATCAAAATCATTTATTGCCACAATCGGTTTAAAGTCCCCAAAAAGGGCGCAAACGTCCATAAGAAAATTCTACAGCATCGAAGGACCGCATTGCCAATTTTAACAAAGATCCGACCAAAACTGTCATTTTGTACCATAAAAAAATATGGGGTACATTCCCATGGGAGGATGTACCTACATAAGGACATTACAATCCTTAAAATCATTAAAAAAAAAAAAAAAACATGCAGCTATTCGAAAAAAATCCTTGCAGACCTGGACTCGATCTCATTCCATCAGGGACTTCAATCTGACGAGCATAACCACTTGACCATCGGGTCTCTCAGTACAGTAAGAATTTACGATAGCAGATATTGTTTTAAGTGACATGAAATGTTAGTTTTTCGATCATAACTTTTTTTCTAGTGAACAAATATCGTCATATGAGTACATGGTACCTAAGTTACACCATCTCCTATCGATTAAAAAAAAAATTGTCCAAATCGGTTCAGTAGATCAGATGTTATGTGCGAACAAACAAAAAAAAAAAGTATACGCTTTGAATTGAGAACCTCCTCCTTTTTCGAAGTCGGTTAAAAATCATTGTTAAATGAATTGGGGCATAAAGGGTTAAGAGTGAATTTGCTGGAAGTTTTACTTAAGAAAAATAGACAGACAGTTACCACACATCTACGTCAGAACTGATCACAAATAAGCGTGCCATACTTTGACAGCAAATAGAAGATTTTGGTGAAATGCATGCCGAGATCTTGTGGAACAATTGATACAGTTCGGAAGACTTGATAAATTTCCAGCAATCGATACGTTAATGCAGTCACGACTCATGATTCTTCCATCAGAAGATATATCTCCAGCGTTTAACCCCTTCAAGCACGAGTTTTTTCTCAAAAAATTGCAAAAAATGAACGGTTTTTTTTGACAGAAATTGAATATATAGGTATAGCATAAGTTATTTCTTGCAATTTTAGGGGTGGGAGTTGACCGAGGAGCGAGGTGTGTGTGAAAGATACTAAAAATGCATATATTGTTTTTTTAAATAAAGTGTAAATGGTTTAATTGCATATTTATAAATTATTTAAAAAGTTCAAATTATACACAAATTGTCATGCTTGGAAGTATACAAATTAGTAAAAGTCAGTTTAGTATGATATATCATGAAGAATGGTACTGCACAAAGTTTAACTATAATCTAGGCTATCTATTTTGACTTGTACGGATCTCAAACGGGCATTAGATATAATATAACGCGAAATTCAAGAGCGTCCGTGTAAGATACGGGTATGTCCAAATTTGCCGGTAACGTTCGCTCGTGTCTGACACGAGCAAATGCGTTAAGGGGTTAAATGCAAAATTTTATGTTATCCTTTTGAATCCGTTTTACCTCACTATTTTAAATACGTATTTCAGTTAAACAACTCATATTTATTTTTGAAATGCTGTGTTTTCTGAATTTTTTTATTAATAATATTTACACTGTAAACAGTAAAAAATATGAAGCAAAGGAAGTTTTTTCTATACAACGAAAAGCCTTCCCAGGTAGCACAAATAACCTTTAAACGTTTTATAAACGTTTTTAAGCGGTTGTTACAAAGTTAATAACCATTTTACAACCTTTAAAAAACGAAGTGTCCTACTTGGGTTAGGAACTCCATAATTGCCTAAACAACATCATTTGCGGAGTGGGAAGAGATTTCCGTAATTAGAGATAAAATTTGAAATTTCTTATTATTGTTTTCAATTTTTTGGTTTATAATAATAATAATAAAATATTAGATCGAAAACTAGCCTGGATGTTATTATAAGCTCCGTGAAAATATAATAAGGAATGTAGTAATTTGTAATAAGCATTTTACAAAAAAGTAGTTGAATTGATATTGTATGCTTTCAACAGTTGCAAGGCAGGGAAAAATATGTCAGAATAACTTTCCGTGCATTAGCTTGTAAATCATGCTTTTGTGTCCTATGACCCTCATAACAAAATAAACAACTATACGGGGTTTAACGATACTTTTTGACAGTTGTTGGAAAGTTGTTAAAGTAGGTGAGCCAAAGATGACCAGGGTTTTAAAGATGGGAAATCACCCAAAAGTAAAATCACTTAATTTTATTCATTAAATAGCATACGTGTATGAGTAAGTCATGCATCAGAAACGCATGTGATAAACTTGAAAGGATAATTTTAATGGTCTGCTTTAGTAAGCATTTATTTAATTTTTAAAGTATAGTCGTTTTAATCTCAGGGTAATAACTTTTAATTTGCACTGGTTTAAAATCTTAGCACATTAAGAGCCATTATTTTAAAATTCAGACAAGGTGTGGCAGTGACCATTTTTGCTTTTCCTCGTTTTTTTTATATGTCAAAGTAGGTCCTGAGAAATGAACATTCTAAAGTTTGTAGCCCCCCAAAAAATGTTGTTCTCTCGGTAAAAATTCCCAAAGTTTGATGTTATGCAACGATTTTTTGGTAAAACGGCTGAAAAACGCATTTCAGTGCGCTGTAGTTTTTTACAGAAACGCCACCCCATGGTTATGTTTTCATTTATTGATTGTATAGTGTGTAGTTATGAGGACCCCATAGTTATTTGGATTGGGGTGTGCTGCTTTCTTCAGTTCAGGGGCCGCAAAGTATGGTTTTTAGTCCATTTTCGCTCGAATTTGAACTGCGTTATTTCTCCCTAAAAGCAACCCCCCGAAATTTTTCTAACATATACTGAAAATTTATACTATGAAGAGAAAATGTGGTATGAAAATTGTTTAATATCTCATTGCTTTGAAGAGAAAAAGACTTTGACATTTTTCAAATTTTCAAAATTTGCGGTTTTTTGATCGCATTTAACTCAAAACAGCAACTTTATGAAAATAAAAAAAAGCTTCTATGGATTATGGAACCTACAGATGTGTAGAATAACGTAAAAAAGAAAGTTGCGTGGGGTCTCATCTCGTTTTCAAGAAAATAATTTTTTTTGTAGCTCATTTTAATGCTTTTTTCTCATAGTAAAATGTATCGATCAAGTAGGTCAGTTCTGCTGAAACTTTAAGTACATAATAATGATGTATTTAAATTTGTATAACGAAAGAGAAAAAGACTAAAAACACTTAAATTTGTCTAAATTTTTATCGTTTTTAGTTTTTTAATTGCAATTAACTCTAAAAATGTGAAATCCTCAGAGAACTAATGAATGCACATATTACTAGCTTTGAAATATTGGAAAAAGTTAATTCGGTGAAGTATCTTCAGATGTATTCTAGTGGGAGGTCACAGTGACCTCCCGAAAAATTTCATGATCGAAAAATTTTGCTGATGATTCGCAAACTTAGAAACAATTTTGCAACATTGAAATTTTCTATTTACTTATTTTTTAAATGTTATGATTCTTTTTTTTATATTATGACACCTGCATATGTGTAAAACGACGTAAAAATGAAGCGGCTAGGGGTCTCTTCTTTTTTTTTTTTTTTTTTTTGAGTTTTACAGAAAAAAAAAATCGCAGCTTTTAATACCTTCTCCGCAGTAAGTGTCCGGTATGTAGGCCAGATCTGCTAAAACTTACAATATATGATAATAATTTATGTATGTGTGTATAGTAATTTTTGAATGTATAGTAATAGTGAAAAATAATCACAGCACTTAATTGTGTATGAATTTTTAGAACTTTTAGCTTCTTATTGCAATTACAACAAAAACCGATAAATCGTTGCTGATGGAAACATTGAATTTATATTTTACTAGCTGGCAATGACTGGAAATATTCGAAAAAGTAAATACTGTGAGGCATTTTTAGAGGCTCCCCAATGGGAAGTCAAAAAAAGTCACTAATACCTCCTGCAAAAGTTCATATTCGCAAAATGTTTCTGAAGATTCAGTAACTTTGGAAACAATACTGGGCCATTCCATTAAAAGTGAAACCAAATGGTCAAAAGTTCATATTGAAGTTATGTTGCTATGTTATACATCATTTTAAAGCTTAAGATGTATGTTTTAAGAATCCTGCATTGGTTTTTTGGTGAGAGTTAGAATAATACTAGTTTTCTTAGTTGGAAGTACGATATTCACGAACTTGTAAAAAAATCAGAAAAAAGAACACATTTTCAAATGCATATTTCTCATCGAAAAATAAAAACAAAAATAACTACTTGTAGCACAATTTTAACTACTAAGACGGTACTATAATAATATGCATTCATTAATTTCTTTTGAATTGATCTAAATGGTGTAATTGAAGTTTGAAAAAAAGAAGTTTGATGTTACGTCTGTAACAAAAAAGAAGCAAAAGTTGTCATTACGTCCTAAAAAATCAAAATTAAAAAAAAACCCTTAATGGTCCTTTTGGCAAATTCTTAGAGTAATTGCCCACCATAGTTAAAAATATTGCAACTGATTTAGTTTTTAAATTAATGCTGTTACAGACGTAACATTTCGGACATAACAAATGACTCTATGTTACGCCTGTAGCAAAAGTAAATTTCCAATTAAATAGGTAAAAAGCACAGGATGAGCAATACATGTATATAGCATAATATGGTACAAGTACTAAAGTTTCTGGCATTCTGATTTTGAAATTTTTAATTATGTCGGCATGTAATCGAAAATGCCATTCGAATTTCGAAAACGTCGGACGAAAAAGGACACATTTTTTCATTCAAAAAAAAAAATTATCAAAATTGACCAACTGTCACCAAGAAGGTTAAATTTTAGTTCGGTACTAGTATTCTGCTATATCATCCAACATTTTCAAATTTTTAAGTTCTCCTAAGACCAATCACTGATTCCAGGGAGGAATTTACTTTTCCCGATTTTTTTATGTAGCAGCCCTATTATGCATTAATTTTAAGAATACAAATAAATAAATTTGTGTGAAGGCCCTTCTAAACTTTTCTTGTGTCAATCTTTCTTGGAAATAATTGTCTTAAGATGCATTAATTTATTGTTACATATTGACATATCGGCATATGCTCTCAACTCCCCCAGACTTACCCAAATTTTCTAAAACTGTTACAGTATAACTTAAAATATTCAAATAATGTGTTAATTAATGCTACTGTATTGTTTTAGCACAAAAATCTTTGTTTATTCCTGCTTTAAAATACTGTTTTCTACTTTCAAATCAGAGATGTTAGTCTGTAACACCACTTTGTTTCGTCCGTAACAAGTTTATGAATTTTTTTCACAAATTCGGTAGTCAAAATCCACACAATCTTTATGGTTTTAGAAAGCTTGAAGTCTCTAGAATACGTATTAAAAAAAAGTTCAAAATTTCCGTATAATTCAGAGGAATATTGTAAGTTGTATGACATAGTCGAGTTTTTGCTGTTTTGTGAATTACGTCTGTAACAGGCAGTTTTTAATTTCTGTATTTTTTTATAATTAAGCAATCTGCACGCAAATTTAATGTAGCATAAACATCATCAAGTTACACTACAGAAAAAAAATTGAAGACTTTCATCAGCCCAAACTAGAACATTTTGTGTTCAAAGTCTGCGATTGTTACGTCTGTAACGATGGAATTGCCCTACTGCAACATTGAAATTTTCTATTTATTTATTTTTTACTTGTGGGCTTGATCGTATTTTATCATTCAGGAAAATTAGGAAATTCCTCCGGCAAAATAAGAGCATCTTCTTGAGAAGTATAAGATACTCATGGGCACTGGAACTTAATTGTTTACAAAATACGATCAAGCACACATGAGAAAAATGTATCATTAAAAAATCTTAATGTTGCAATAGTTTTCAAATTTGCAGAATCGTCAGCAAAATTTTTCGATCGTGAAATTTTCGGGAGGTCACTTTGACCTCCCACTAGAATACATTTGAAGATACCTCACCGAATTTCCTTTTTCCAATATTTAAAAGCTAGTAATATGTGCATTAAATAGTTCTCTCAGGATTTCACGTTTTTAGAGTTAATTGCAATTAAAAAACTAAAATTATAAAAATTTAGACAAATGTAAGTGTTTTTAGTCTTTTTCTCTTTCGTTATACAAATTTAAATACCTCATTATTATGTACTTAAAGTTTCAGCAGATCTGACCTACTTGATGGACACATTTTACTATGAGAAAAAGCATTAAAATGAGCTACAAAAAAAATTATTTTCTTGAAAACGAGACGAGACCCCAAGCAACTTTCTCTTTTACGTTATTCTACACATCTGTAGGTTCCATAACCCATAAAAGTTTTTTTTTTCTAGAGTTGCTCTTTTGAGTTAAATGCGATCAAAAAACCGCAAATTTTGAAAATTTGAAAAATGTCAAAGTCTTTTTCTCTTCAAAGCAATGAGATATTAAACAATTTTCGTACCACATATTCTCTTCATAGCATAAATTTTCAGTATATGTTAAAAAAAATTCGGCGGGTTGCTTTTAGGGGGAAATACGCAGTTCAAAGTCGAGCGAAAATGGACTGAAAATCATACTTTGCGGCCCCTGAACTGAAGAAAGCAATACACCCCAACCCAAATAACTATGGGGTCCTCTTAACTACACACTATACAATCAATAAATGTAAACATAACCATGGGGTGGCGTTTCTGTAAAAAACTACAGCGCACAGAAATGCGTCTTTCAGCCGTTTTACCAAAAAATCACTGCTGCATAGCATCAAACTTTGGGTATTTTTACCGCGCAAGCTAAATTTTTTGGGGGGCTACAAACTTCAGAATGTTCATTTCTCAGGACCTACGTTGACATATAAAAAAAATGAGGAAAATCAAAAATGGTCACTGCCAAAATTTCACTCTTTTGTTCGATTTTCAAAATAATGGCTCTTAAATTAGCTACGTTTTGTTAACACCTAGTCATTACTCTTATAAAATATTTAGGTTAAACAGTTCAATAATTTTACGTTCTAAAAATGTTAATCACATGCATGCGTTTTAAGATAGTTCAATTAGAGCAAGAAAAATCATTTATGTTGGAAAGACAAAAAGTGAACTAGCTGCAATGTAGTAAAAATTGACGATAGGTGCATAATATGTTACTTAAGTATCATAAGTAAAAAAATCTTCTCAAGGTAGAATACATCATGATGCATCATTATATTGACGACTTCGTAAAATATTACACAATTTACTTGAACGGGTGTTACATTTTATGTATGTACTTCCCTTTTACTCCCGTAACTTTAACCTTATTCATAAGAAAAACAGTCGAAAACTTTGTACAATTAATGAAGTTAAAAATACAAGACAACGTGTCCAAAAGTACAAATAAAAGAGTTTGAAAACTCTAGCAAATAGCTATTTCGTGGCTATTATAAATGAAGCCCCATCATCAGTGCGGAAAGAGGATGGTTCAACTGACCACAGTCAAGTGAACCAGCTGGTTCACTTGACTAGAAAAACTAGAAAAACTATTACAGTTTAATTACTTTTATGTATTGTGTTTTCAACTTTATTCAAAGTTAATAAACTTCAGTATTTTTATATCTATTATATAATTGGCCTACAGGTAATAAAGAGTCCATTCAATATTTGATGACAAATGTTTTTTAACGCTGAAAGAAAGCATGCTTTCTACCAATAACTGTAATTAATCTTATGGACAGTAAGCTTTGCTTGTATCTTACAACATTAGAATTGCAATACACCGCCAACTCGGCTATT
Organism: Uloborus plumipes; assembly: GCA_038373865.1. Taxonomy (NCBI): domain Eukaryota; kingdom Metazoa; phylum Arthropoda; class Arachnida; order Araneae; family Uloboridae; genus Uloborus; species Uloborus plumipes. Next base: position 23,524 of record JAXGGA010001413.1, read on the forward strand.
CCATACATATTTTGTGTTTTTTTGCACTCGTCAGCATGGAATAGAAGCTGGAGGCAGGAATTCTCTTAAAGAAGCAAAGAGAGCCAAACGAATTGGTAGCTAATGTGAAATTAGAACACCAGCGAGAGACCGCACATTAGTACGTACAGTTGGTAAATTTTAAGGCAGAGCTCAGGTATAAAGCAGTACTGTTTATACCCTGTAGACTGCTTTATACCTGTGCCCTGCCTTAAAATTTACCAGTTGTACAGTAGCAATGTTCAGTCTCTCACTGGTTGTTCTAATTTCACATGAACTACTAGTTTTTTTTTTTTTTGCTCTCTTTCCTTCTTCAAGAGGATTTCTGCCTCCTGGTCGGTTACTTTCCAATTCCATGCTGACGAGTGCTAAAAAGGACGAAACTGCTATCCATGAGTGGAATAACCGAGTTGGTGGTGTATTGCATGTTTCTTCATTACCCCTGGCTTAGGGATGGTTACTTACTGCTTTAACGTTAGAGTTATTTAATGATACTTTTGGGGTAAAGGTAAACATTTAACATTTGATTTAATTTTTTTCTTAAATTAATTTTATACTTAGTTAAAAAGTACTTCTCTAATCGTTCTATGAATTTCTTGTGTGTAAGGATGGCTACGGTTCCTCTTTCTCAATGTTCAGAATAATTTTCGGTCTTTTTGAAAGTAATTATTAAATGTGTTTTCATTTCTTTTATATTGAGCAAAGAAATATATTTCTTGAAAAAGTTATCTGTAAACAAATGATATTAATATAATGATAAATGAAACAAATAAACTTTCACGAAGCAGAAAAATTACTTGGTTTAAAAAACACTCAAACCAAATTTAGGCTAATTGTCATAAAAATTGTGCGAGATAGACAATCCGATTCTCTCTGTTTCCACCCCCCCCCTTTTTTTTTGTAACTCCTATTGACCTCATTATTTGACTGTAGGGTAATTCCATTGTGACTAACATAACAGTTAGAATAAGTTTTTAATCTTATTTTCTGTGTGCGAGCCTTATTTTTGTCACAATACCAAAAACAAGGAGTTATTCTTCTCCGCATAGATGAGTTGTTTAAGTTAATGTACAAAAATAATAATATTACTTTCCTTTTTGGCAGTTCGGGAACATTTTGACCAATGTGACTAACATAACATATTTGCAATCCTCAAAATTTTATATTAAATTCATCAACACAATTCTCTAAAACTAAACCATAAAATTATTATCTTTTCCCTGATAGTGTCTATGTGAAAGGTTATTTTCACATAATTAATTGTAAATTTGACATATATTTTAAATAATAGTACAAAAAGTGATATTTTACTGAAACTTGCCTGTGACTAACATAACACGCGATTACACATTAATTTTTAAGTGTATTACAGGTAATATTAATACAAATATTAGACTGCAAACAAGATTTTATTGAAGCTTAACACACATGTTAACCTGTAAACAAAATTTAAAGTTCAATTCTGTATTTAAAGTGATAATGTCTGCAGGAATTTACAGATGTTTGCGACAAGACTTTCGAAATTTGAGTTCCTTAAATTCAAAATTTGTTCTCATTTGTGAGAAACATAAAGGTTGCCTCAGAGCTTTTTCTCACGAAGAAAACTTCATAATCATTTTCATTCATGTTTAAAACCTGCCTACCATATTTCTTTTTAGACTTACAAGAGGTATATACCTCCACAATAAAATTACCCACTGTCTTAGTTTTTGCATCTCAGAACAGTTCGGGAGAATTTACTTTAAACTCATCAGCAGCTTCGTCTTCCACAATTTCTTTAAAAAAAACTTCTTTTCTTGGGATATCATCCCCCGTATTTTTTAATAAACATGCTAAATTTCTCCATATTTACAGCATATCATTATTACTGAAAAACCTATATGGGGATTCCCATTTTCAAACAGCAAGTCTAACTCTTTCTTTTCAACCGTTTTACTTTCACTCAAAAATAAGCAGTTTATCTTCGATTATTGTTTTTTTTTTATTACTGAAGAAATTCCTTTGCATAATTTCCAAAGTTTGCCCATGTAAAACGCTGCTCCACACGTTGTGCTATACATGAGGGCACTTTCCATGATCTAATTTCATAAAACTCCATGACCTGTAGATGCTGGAGGCAGTTAGGGTCATAAATGTTTTTAAAGTGAGCAGCTGCTCCATATGTTCATAGAAAAACTAACTGCACAGCAATTCCGCATATAGCTATAAGTAATTTAAAGTTCTTGCATTGAAGCTGTTTACTTTTTATGCCGAGTGCTTACTTGCGTCGCAAATTACAGCATAAAATTTCGACTCCAAGTTTACTATTAAAAGAACTTTTTTGAAAATAAATTACTGCAGTATATATGGTCACACTAATTTCTTTAAAATAAGATGTTCAATAAATTAATTTGCTTCTAAAATAAATTGCTTGTTTAAGATTTAAGTATTTTTTAACGAGTCATGTTATGTTAGTCACACACAGTGATGTTATGTTAGTCACAACTCCTATGGCCAGAAAAAAGGAAATTCTTTATGAACAATCTTATCAATCTAACTGTACCCATCCCATAGAAGAGATTAAGGGAAAAAATATAAAAAATATAATTTCCAGAAGGGAATAACTGAATTAATTCATGTTTTTGTGACTAACATAACAATGTAAATCAGACTGAATACCTATTAACTTTGCAATATTAATTTAATGATAAAACAAAAAAATATATATATTTCTGTAAAGCAAAAGAACCATTCTCAATAATTAAAAAAAAATCATTATTATTTGCAGTTTTTTTAACTATATGTGAATGTGAAAAGTTGGAAAAATATGCGATGTTTTGGGTAACTGCATATGTTATCTTTACACCCATTTTTCAGGAGTTTGAAGTAATATTTTGTGAACACTTATGTTAAATTATACAAATTTGAAAAATTATCTTTAAAATGATGTATCACAAAATATATATATTGAAAGATGAAAAAACCATGTCTAGGTTGACATTTACATGGAATTACCCTGATGTTTTGCGTACAAATTTTCTTCTGGTTGCGTGTACGGGGGGGGGGGATCATACAATATTTACTGATCCACATATTTTTATGTTAACACACATTTTATATGGAAACATAGTTTAAAACAAATGTTCAGGGGGTTAAATTACTAAGCCTCTCTGCCCTGTTTTGATATAAAGCAATAAGTCCCCAGGACTAAGGCAGAAACATGCAATATACCGCCAACTCGGTTATTCCATCCAAGTATTGCAGTTTCGTGCTTATTGCGACTCATCAGCCTGGAATAGGATTAACCGAGCTGGAGGCAGAAAACTTCTTATAGAAGCAAAGAGAGCCTTAATCCTGCCTTAGCCCTGGCTTAGGGGCGGTGACTTAATGCTTTATACTTGAGCTCTGCCTTAAAATTTACGACTTGTACCGTACCATTGTGCGGTCTCTCCCTGGTGTTCTAATTTCATATTAGCTACCAGTTTTTTTTTTTTTTTGGCTCTCTTTGCTTCTTTAAGCAGATTTTTGCCTCCTGCTCGGTTAATCCTATTCCAGGCTGACGAGTGCCAATAAGCATGAAACTGCCCTAAGTAGCATCAACTCATCGGATTTTGCTCGGCCGATCATCGAACTCCTCGTAAACTGATCCCGTAACGCACGATGACATCGTTCCGATCAGTATCCGAGCACGTGTTTTCGATGAGCTACTTTTCATCGGAAAGCGATATCCTTCCGATCAACTTTCCCGATGAAAATAAGCCGAGCATCCAAAATTGATCCTAAATTCATCGGCACGGGACTGCACTGCTCGTAAATTGCTCCAAATCTCATCGTATTTCGAGCAAAACTCATCGGATTTTGCTGCTCGGATTCTGTTTGGCCGATGAGACATATTGGAGCAATTCCCGATGAGAACTCATCGAATCCTATCATCGGCCGATGAGAATTTCATCGGGTTTCGATGAATGGCCGATCATCGGCCGATGAGATTATGCTGCTAGGGGCAGTCCTTGGATAGAATAACTGAGTTGATGGTATATTGCCTGTTTTGATGTTTCTTTTTGTTTTGGATGGATTATGGCTTGCGTAAGTTAATACCGATTAAAGGAAGGGGTTAGCACTATTACTTCCTTCTATGAACTGTGTTAAAGAACTAATATTGCTTGATTTTAGACTAGGATGGAGATATTTTTACAGCCTCGTAGGGCCAACGATGTGGTGGTATTGTCATGAGTTGAGGAGTCTTGAGTACGATGCCCAAGACAGTTTTATTTGTATATAATAGACTTGATAATTTGAACATCGCCATGGTAGCCCAGATGTACATCAAGGTCTCTTTTTCACGTATTCATTTTCCTTCCATGTCTCTTTAGAAGCAATTTCAGGCCACTACGCAATATGAGCGTCACTGACCTGCCTTTAAAAATTGACCCATATTTTCTCCCTGTATGATTCCCATATCCATCCCTGGTTGAATATGTCAAAAATATACACATAGAACTTTTACTCATCGTATGAGCTACTTGGACGTTTTTTTTAACAAAATATTTTAATTCAAATACGGGTATTATACAATTTATTATCAATGATGCGCTATAACGTGACATGAATAAGAAATTTAACTAAATTGCATTCAAAAAATGCCCCTTTTCTCACCCTCTCCTGCCCACCCTGGCTGCAATTTCATATCTAATGTCATCATTACATTTACCTTGAGGAGCTTTTTTCCCTGATGACTAGTGTCTATGAGAGGTACAATATAGTTTTACATTTAAGTTGTTGGAACTGACAAGAGTTTATGTTTCAATCACATAGCCCATTTTGAAAAAATAAAAAATAGATAAATACAAAAATCTACCTTACATGTGTTATATACACCATTCTTTAACATCCTGTGCATATCGATATTTTTTTCGACGAGAAATAATAATTTGGGCAGTAGAGAGTTAAGTGATAATTCTAAAAACTTAGCTGATGTAACAGTCGTTTTCAATTTTCGTTTCAGTCATAAGAAAGAATTTTGTTTTAATGGGAAACATGTAATAACAAGTAGCTAGAGCTCATAAAAATCTTAGGGAATGTCAAATGTACGCTTTAGCTAAAAACTATCTACACCCAACTTTTCGTTAAACTAACTTTCATTCATAAAGCCATTTTTTTTTTACAGCTAATGCTGACAGCGTCGGGAAATGAAACAATACTTCAGCCGTGCGGAATTTCCCCTTTTCATTCCTTTCCATGAACATCTTTTTAAAATAAATGATCAATATGCAAGAACGTAATGAACTTGTAAATATCAATGTTTCCAGCTCGAGATATGTCCTAACCAAAGATGGGCGTCAGCCGAAGTTGTCCTACTTACAACTTCTACTCCAAAACTCTTTGTAATGGGAATTTCATGACAACTGTCTCATCATTTATCATTGGAAACCGAATAGAAGACCTTCAAAATTCCAAGACATAAATATCTTCGCCTAAGGTCAGATGCTATGAAGTTTGATCGATAAAATTGCTGTACACATGTTAAAATCATTGTCAAAAACGCAACTACATGGTTTTGAATGCGATTCTAATCTTTTATACCCTCTAATTGGTTCACGGCAGGCTACGAAAGAAATCGTGACAGATCATTTCCGTATTTCTGGTAATTTTCTGTAACTGTTTCGGAGTGTAGTTTTTTAGGTTGTCACCACACAGTTTCGGAAATAACCTTGAGTTTTTTCTTTTTTTTTCATCTTTGCTGATGCAAGATAGTTTTTTTGTGTTTCTTATACACATAAAAATATTTTAAAAAAGGGGGGGGGGGCGTTGCTATGGTAGCTGAAAGCCTTAATGAATTTTTTAAGTCTAACATTTTTACATCTGAAGCATCACGTTTCCATTTTGTCAACAAATATTTTTAAGCACGAATGGAAATATTAGAGTAAAAAAAGCGGATTCTGAAAATTGATAATTTTTTAAACGCTCTGCCGTGTATATGATCTTTATTTTTCTAAAAGGATTTAGTATTTATGTGTGTTAAACCAATCACTATTTTTTTTTTGTCTTCAAGAATGAAGCTTGCATTCCAACAAAAGTAGAAATAAACGAATTAAACTGGTTAAAAGATTTTTGAGAAAGCTAAGCTCATATAACTCAGATCAGAATAATGTCTTACTTAAATATTTTTCATAAAGATAAATTGAACATATTTGTTTTATCGTAAAAAGGTATACTATATGTAGACAATGTGTATTAGCCCTTTAAGCGGTCAATTATTTTACCAGAAATGCTTCCAAAAAAGGCATATTTTTTATTGCATATAGTTAAGTACCATACTTAACAGAATAAGAATATTAGGATTTTTTTAATTTTTTTCTTTCGTTTTTAATGCTTCTCCGTTTTTACGGTAGACAACATATGAGTTCCACACAGCAATGTCAAAAATATGGAAAAAAAAATCTTTTCTGTAACCTTTTTTTGGATGGAAAGCATTTCATTTAGATGGACAAGCCACACTATCTGTTGAAAAATAATACTAAATAGTCTCTTTCAATAATGAAAAATTCGGGCAAACCAGAAAAGGAAATCAGAAAATTTCAATGCCCGTACGCCGTACGGGCAAACCAGATGAGGCCAATTTCGGGCAGCACGTACGCTGTACGGGCAAACAGCTTAAAGGGTTAAAAATATATTTTGCAACTAAATAAGTTCTGTGTTTCATTAAACAATGTTTATTTTTCAGAAACTAGCGAGTTTTTAAGGTATTCCTGTAAATGCTTCATTTTCTCTTTCTTTTTATAAGTTAAAGACGGATCATTTCTTGCAAAAGTTCAGCAGTATTTGGAGAGCATTTACTCATCTCAATGACCCTAATAAATGCCTTTCATTTACCTTTTCCTGTGCTCATTACTTACAGCTCCACAGTTTTTAGGCAAAAAAATCTCGGAAGAAGAGGAGGAAATGGCGTTTCAGTGACATATATTGCTTCAATAGTCACAGAAATTCTGAAGGATTTATTGGTCCAACTTAGTTCTCGTCTTCTCTGCTGCATAGGGATGTTCGCTAAGACGCTCTTAAAAGCTTTCAGAGTGTTTTTCTCTTCCCCTTCAAATTGCTTATGTAAATCAGTGATCTTCATAACTGTGCGAATTTGGAGGGCCGTTAAAAATTCTCGGCTTAATTTTTGCTTCAATATATCTTAGGGATTTCCCTTTAAAGTTTTGGAAAAACATGTTTATTCACAAGTTTTAGGGAGCTTTGCATTGTTTCCAGCAAAACAAGCATGAGTGGAAGCAGAAATGGATGGTTCTAAAAAAATGTCATTTTGGGCATGCCTCGCCCTGGAATTTAAACTTCTTGAAATTTAATGGTGCTTAATGTAGTAAGATTTTCTGTTGCAACGGGGGTTGAAGTTTAAAGGCGTTTAGGTCCATGAGAAGTGCTTCTATCTTATGAGGAAAACAGAACATTAGTAAGATTTCAAAAACCCATTTGGCTCTGTATCTTGAAAACAAGAACTAATCTAAACTTTTTATTGTGGTCTTCGTCTTCAAGAAGACAAAAAACTCCGGAAACAACTGTTTCTGAGTAGAATACGTTTTTGATGTTGGGTTGTGTAATCTATACGTCCAAAAGATTTCTTAAATTCCTTTCATTATTACAGTATCGTAAAGTTTTCTAGCAGGTAAAGCTTGTGACTAAAAGGATTTGATAGCGGCCAGTAGTGAGTAAACCCAAAAAAGTTAGTGGCCACTTTGGCGTTTTTGGTGGCCATTTTGAACCAAGTTCCAAAATTGTAACTCCACTTCACTTCATTCTGCAGCGCTATGTGACCGCTAGTTTCGACCTTTGCTAGCGGGTAATCTTCAAGAACATAGAGCATAAATACTTAAGTATCATTGAATTTATTGAATTCTCTTTATTTCCTTCAGAGAAATCCCTAGTTTATCTAAGATGTTATTTTCTTGCATTAATGTTTGCCGAGTGGAAAAGTAAACAAATCGATACAAATGTTCTCCGGAGGTAAGAACATACAATTTGCTTCCACGCAAAAACATTGTATTCAGAAGAGGACTCGAAACCCTCTTTAAGCAGTGAAGTAAATAAAACGGTGTGTTTACTCAGAAAAAAAATATTCAACATTACTCGAAAATTGAAGACGGGTTTGGTAAAACAAAGCAGCTGCCATGATTTTCTAAGGGAAATATGTTGCTGGATTTCCTTTTTTTACGACTTTTTATGTGATTTTATTATCTGATGAAAATATCAGTATTCGTTGCTATATTCAATAGATCTTTAATACAATTGAAGGGCTTTGAGGATGAAGGATCTATGTTATATTTTAAAAAAGGAACACTCTGGACAATGATAAGCAGTGGATACAGGTAAGCAAATAAAACCTGGTGCATCAAAAAGTAGATGTCATTAGACCAATTTCATGCGCACACTAACGACAAAACCAGAAAACAAAAACACTGCAACAATAAAAATTTGAACTTTAGTTACTCGCAATTTCTGTTTTGTCACATAACCCCTTCATTTCCCAAGCGCTTCAATTGTGTATATTAATTTCTTGTAAACAAATATGTGTAATAATATACTTAGTTTCGGACAGTCTTCCTACTTAGTCTTAGTTTTTGGACCGACTTATTAAAGGCATAAATACTAAAATGATAACATTTAACTCAGTCTTTTTTCCTGCGGCAAAAATTTATGTTCGTTAAACTAGGAGGTGTGCATATGGGGGGGGGGGGGTAAGAAAAGGAAAAACTGAAACTTCCGTATGTTCGAAAGTTGTTTAAAACAGTTCTGAAGTCATCACATTTACCTATCATAGTTTCTTTTTAGATGTAAGTTTAATTTATAACTGCAATATGGTACTCTATATAAGATCAATAAGGTGTAACAATAATGTACCTCTTGCTCTGTTTGGTGTAAGACACACTTTCATAATAGTAATGGGGAAAAATGAGTATGGCTGATTGATTGAAAGACTTTCTCTTAATTATGGAGCTAAAAAAAGTTTATCTGTTTTATCTTGTAGTTATATCTGTTATTGTTCGAGGCAGGCAAGTGTTTCTATTAAGTAGTGCTAAAAATAGCTGTTTTTTTTTTTTTTTGTCCTACCAGACTTCTTAAAAAGAAGATAATCATACCTCTAGCAGTTATTTTGCCAGATAGAAAAAACAGACACATTTTCTCCCGTTTAAAGGCACTTTTATGTTTTATTAGATATTTAATAATATTTATGTTTATAAAGCATAAAATAAGCTCCTTATTGTAAAATTGTTAAATAGTAAAACTAATGTTTTTTTCATTCTTTTCGTTGAATTTTTGCCTGATATACAATAAATTTAAATAAGAAAAGAATATTCAAACATACTGGAACGTGAACTAATTTTGAGTTTAATGTTTGCAGTTTAGCAATTGCTTAGGTTAGACTCTCCACAAGTTTTAACTTCAAACTGATTTTTGATCATCAGAATTATTATTGATATACTTAAGGCCCGTTACAGGTACACTTATGTCTTAGTTCAAATAAATCCAACTGATTCCCCCCCAAAAAGGCTCTTAATTATTTTTTTGATTAATGTACTTGTTGATTATTTAAATACATTGTGAAACAAAAAGTTCCATCCACAACTAAACAAGCCTATTTTCCCGCATACCAACATTGACTTTCTAGCATCTGATCAACATTCTCTTAATTCCCTGACACTGCAAATTATGTGAATCATACATTTTTAACATTTAAAGTTGATTTCTAAAACAAAATATGCATCTCTGTTTTGATGAAATAGATACGTATAAAATGAATTAATGAGGCAAATTTTAAACAATGCGGCTTTTCTTCATTAAAAAAAATCTTTAATCGTTTCCAAAAAAAAAGAAAAATTAATCAATTAAGTAAATTAAATTAATTAAAAGATAAATAAATGAATCAATAAATAAACTAAGACAAATGAAATAGAAACCACATCAAAGTACGCATATGTTATCAAAATAAATAAATAAATTCGTCCGAAGCTCTTAATTTTGGGTAAAAACAAAGCGCCTCGGATTTCATTTTAAAACCGTTGCCAATAATGAAAAAAAAGTAAATAAATATACTTTAGAAAATAAATAGCTAAATAATAAAATGTTGAGATGCACCGATTAATCGGCTACTTTGCCGATTATTAATAATCGGCGAAATTGGGCTGATTAATCGGCTGAAAAAAGGTTTTTTACATATTATTCTTTAAAGTATCCCTTCACTACGAAACTATGATGAATAATTTTATCAAACCTCGCAGTTGGTACAAAGCTTTTAATGAATTAATCCTCCTACTTTGAATAAATATACACATTAACAATGTTGCAAACTTTTTCATGTGTCGATAGTTTTCTCACTAGTATAGTGCTTTTAGATAACCTCTAATTTTCACAAAGAATATAAGTCTTGAATTAAATTTCTTTTTCATTGAAAAATATAAAAAAAAAGTACTCCTAAATTAGAGTGCTCACCACAAACTCCCCCCCCCTTTTAAAAATTTTATGTCCAATTAACATAATTAACAATGTGTTAATGTAATATTATTGACATTTTTTTGAAAATTGGTTCAAAGATATTTAATTAAATATTGAAATTATTTTGTGAAAATTAGGAAAATGGAAAAAAAAAATCTTCTCACAGAAATAAACTATTTATTTCTAAACTCGGAATGTATAAGAGAGAAAAAACAGTTGTTGCAAAATTTATGTTATTAAAAACAATCATCCTTATTATTAATCGGTTCAGCCGATTAATCGGCTAATCATCAACAACCGATTAATCGGTAATCGGCCAATTTGCTTATCGGTGCATCCCTAATAAAATGTCTTCTTAAATGCACAGTTTTCATAAAGAAAATTGTCTGCGGTAAACACTTTCCTTTTGATAAAAAGTAATACAGTTTTTGATTAACTTTTATTACTCGTAGTGAAAAATACACTAATTAATTAAAACTTCTTAGAAAGAAAATAAAAACAAATCATCTCACAATCATTATTTCAATTGAAAAAACTAGCCTGTGAAGTCGAAATTTGACTAATTTCGGGGTAGAGGAGTCCTTAGTCGGACTAATTTTGGGGCAAAGGAATCGAAGTCGGAGTCGCTAGTCGAAGCTTTAGAATTCAAAGAGTACGAATCATTCGTTTTGTCCGAGCTTTCATTTCTACTCTGGCAACAGAGTCAGAATCAAGAGTCTAGAGACTGTTATTTTTCCTTCGCTTTCTAGCTGGGGAGTCAGAATCGGAGTCGAGGGCCTAATAATTCTTCGAAGTCTGTTGTTGGTCTTTTTCCACCGGCCTCGCAGTCATATTTATCCCTAACTTGTGTTAATGTTAAGTCTATGAGATATGGTATTTAGGTTTTATTAATTTTTTTTCTAATTGCCAGTGATATAGAAGCAAATCGGTACAAAATCGATTTGAAAGTACTTAAAGACAGTCGATTGAAATAGCTCAACTGAATTTTTGTCTAAAGTTTACAAATAGTTGAAAACAGATTTTTAGGAATAACAAAACTTTGATGAAAAACGAATAAAATAACTTAGAAAGAGAGTTGAGCAGATAACAAGTAAATGAATCATTTAATTCACCATGTTAATTATCTATGTAAATTAGCCCTTCGGATATCATACGGCAACGCGTAAATATCTTTTTATCTTGAAGTCATGTAAACAAACCCTTGACGATAGACATAATTAAGGCTACAGTGGACTTTGAAAACGGCGAAAATCCTTCAAAATATGGGTTTTCTGTTTTTGTTCTATTTTTATGCTCTGAAAATAGCTTTATTCAGTACAAAAGGAATTTTCTCGATTCGATCTTTTTTTCTTGAGTTATGGCTGAAATTGCTCTTTAAAACTAAAAATGAGTTTTTCTCGGAACAAATACTTTACTGCTTATTAAAACTTCGAAATGTTCCATGCGTCAAAATAATTTACGTATGATGATAAAACTTTTTTTCTGTGTATCCCAATGCATCATCTGTAAACTGTTGGAAACAGATTTTTAGCAACTTGGACCAAAGCCATGTTGTAACTGATATAAACTTGAAATTAACCCGTTTCCGTAACTTTTTTCAAAAATTGTGATGAAAACACTAATTTTTGTCGTTATTTTGATGTCGGACAAAAAAAGTGAAAATTTTTTTCCTACAATCTGTTCAATATCAAAGGTAGATGTGGAAAAAAAATATTTTTAGAATATTCGTTTAATATTTTGACGCATGGAGCGTATTAAGCTTAGTTAATTTTTATTAATAAATTTCTCTAAAATTGCTGCATTTCTCTAAACATGTGAAAATATTTATTTATTTTTTATTTTTATTCACATACCATCTAAATAAGAACATTTTAGGAAAGTAACATCAATGTAACTATGTTTAGAAAAAAAAATCCATAAAAAGTCCACTGTAGCCTTAATTATTACCATTTCAAGGCAAAAACTAGTTAAAAAATCAGCAGCATTCTTCTAATACGCCTATGAATTTCTGTAATGTAAAGTTCTTTCTTCATATTTTTGATGTTTTTTCTATCTAGGACCAGTGGAGAAAAGGCGCTTATTAACCCATTAATGCCTGACATTTTTTTTTTCAACGATACTTTGTATACTGGTTACAAATAGTGCTTAATGGACAGGAGAAATAGTTAAAAAATTATCATGTAAAAAATAAATTTTTTATTTAAGAAAGAAAAATCGTCCCTAAAAAGGGACGCTAGGCACCAGAGGGTACATACTTTTTACCAAAATTTTTTTTCTGCCTACGATGTAATATTGAAAATGACAATTTATAAGAAGAAATAAAAGCAGCAATTAGCATAAACTGGGAAGTAGATTCAGAGAACAAGGAAATATTGGTGTTGTGTTGAGTATGAAAGTCAGCAAAACATTTGTTCTGCGAACTTACGTATTGCATTTGCTGCATTCCGATAAGGTCTTTTACTTCAATGGGCACATCTTACCTGAGTCTGATTTAAAGCAATATAACAACTAGCCCCATAATACATAACTCAACTCTCTTGAGCTCAATGCATGTTGTACAGCAGCTTCTAAAATAAAAATGAAGAGCGGCTACCACCATTTTTTAGAGTGGATCAAAAACCGGTAGTTCCCGATATTTGATGCATGGGATCTTTTTCCCTATGCAACGTTTGCATTGAGCAACCATATATATTTGGTTCATCAATTTCAATTACTTTCTTTTCGCTATTGGACAATCGCTTAGCCTTTACAATAGGATAAACTCTATGAAGATTCAATGCAATAGTTATGACATTGCTATTATTCCACCGAACCAACGTAATATTATTTTACCTCTCATCGACATTTATTCAAAACTTCCTCTCTTTTCTTTTTTGAACAAAGAGAACTTTAGTTCATGAGCATTTTTTAATCCGATTCTTGCACAAAACCTTGCTGAGACAAATAATCACGTAGGAGCGCAAGAGAAGTAAATAAATTCTCACAGTAGAGATCAAAATTGGCATGCTCAGGGAATTCTGAAATTAAATCTGCATTCCCCCCTCCTTTCCCAAACAACAGACACATATGCAATCCTTGAATTCTTCATCAAGGTGAAATGCTAAGCTTCTGAAACAGCTTAGGGCTTCCCCCCCCCCCCAACAGTCAGACTAAACAATAATAAACACCTAAATGCATAATGGAAAAGTAATTAACCTATTAATGCCTGACACTTTTTTTCCAAACATATTTTGTATACTGGTTACATGGCTGCAGAACACACTTTACAATGGTTATGTGTTGCAATCTGTTAATAATGAATTGAAACAATACCAAAGTAATAATTAAACATTATTATTTGGTTGAAATGTTCATTTTTGGTCAATTCAAACACTTTTTAGACCGTCCCTAAAAAGGGACGCTAGGCATTAATGGGTTAAATACAACGAATAATTAGTGTTTTAAAGAATTACATTTTTGAAATAGCTTTCTTTCAAAATTTACCTTGAGTATTTTTTGTAATTAAAAAAAAGATGAGAAAATATTTAAGAACATTGTATTATATATATTAATTAATTTAATTTAATTAGATTTTGAAAATAAAATAAGTTTTAAAAATGACAATTATTATCAGTTTTTCAGTCTAAAAACATTTACTAACTTCTTTTGATATAAATTATAGATTCTAAGCAAGAAATCAGCAACGGTTAAACAATGCAGCCTTTGGTGCCTAGCGTCCCTTTTTAGGAACGTTCTTAAATTGCTATAAAATCCTAAAAAATTTAAAATTTACAAAATTGCAAAAAAAAGTAAACTAAAACATCGATCAAAATAGCACATATATCAAACACATATAGATTTACTTGTTCATAACTTTAAAAACTTAGCTTTTTGTTCTTGAGATTATGAACGAAGTAATTTTTGATAAAGATCATAATCAAATGGCTACAGATCACACTTTACAGCGGTTATGTGCTGAAATCTGTTAATACAGAATTGAAGCAATATCAAAGTAATAATTGAACACAGTTATTTGGTTGAAATGTTCATTTTTGGAAAATTCAGACACACTTTTTGGACCGGCCCTAAAAAGGGACGCTAGGCATTAATGGGTTAAAAGTAGCAATAGCTGATACATTTTTATGGTTTATGCATCTCTTACAAATACTTCATTTAAATAAGAATGGGAAAAGTCTTCACTTATATAATAAGAATTCACTAATTTATCGAATAGGGGAGAGTGGTAATGAATGGGCCATGGTGATGAATGGGCCACTAACAAAATACGAAAAAGTATTTGCATGATTTTTTTTTTTTTTTTGATGCCACCAATAGATGTAGCTATTTGTTCTACTAAACTCATCCAATTTTCATTCGTTTGCGCTGAGCCATTTTCAAACTAGAGTGGCATGGTCAAGAATCTGACTGAAAAGTAAGTTTTTCCCTTTTTTAGTAAAACATTTCCTAGCTAAAATGTACCAAGTATTTCACTGCATGCATATGTATAAGCTAGTCTTTCCATATCTATAAACTAATTTTAAGATGTATTTTGATGTTATTTAAATTCAATGCACTCAAAAAACCTAAATGTGTTCCAAAAGTATAGGTGGGGCTGAATGGGCCACTATGTCATGGTAATGAATGGGCCACCTAATTATTGTTTTTCTTCCTTTTCTTTGGATTTTCGCATTAATATGAAACAGAACTGACTGTCATAGATAAAGATTACTGTCGTCAAAATAGGTTTGTAGTAACTTCTAAATATAATTTGCAGATCTATATTATATTCATATAGTACAATAGACCTCTGGTCGCAGTGCGTGGCTTGAAAAAGCCCCCCCTCTCTCCTTCATATTATATTCGTCACAGCACAATTTCATTTCCTTTCTTGATAACTTAAGTTAGATATTTCTTATTCCCGATGTCTAGTAAATTAAAAAAAAAAATTTAAATTTTGACAAGTTTGAAAATGAAGATGAAGTTTTTGAAAGTGATTTTTAATATTATTTTTGAAATATATAAATTTTGTTAAATCATAGTGTGTATTATCTGTTATTTTTTTATATATAAATTTGATGTTATTTATTTCTTACAATCCCATTATTTAGTCATTTTTCTGCTACAATTGGTATGCATCAGTTTTATTTTAATTGCATCAGTTTTGATGTTTATATAATTTTAAATCAGTATGATTTTGTATCATCATGTCAAGTGCCACATTTATTTTGTCATATTCAGCAAATAAAAGATTAAATCCACATGTTTTCATTGAATTCATTTAGTGGCCCATTCATTACCTTCGATGGCCCATTCAACTCCATAGGTGGGGTTGAATGGGCCAAATTTCAAAATTTTTATTTTCTATTATAATTCATTATAGACAGGTGCTAATCCAACTTTTATGACTTTTTTAGATAGCCAGATAAGTAAAGTAACTAAAACACCAATTTAGAGTTAAAACAAAGTGGTAGAAAAAATTACAAAAATTCAAAACCAAAAAGTGGCCCATTCATTACCACTCTCCCCTACGTATCTTCATACTTTTCTCGCGTTTTTGATAGACAGGCCTTGCCAGATGGGGCTAGGAGCTTTTGTTTACACTCGGTGCGTGCTTTTTACTCATTTTGACGTCTTAATAGTGTGAAACTGAGAAAAATAAGTCGCGAGTAAGATTTGTAAACATTTGGTTGTAACTCTCTTCTTGTAATATTATATCATCGCCAGTGGATATCTTACTGTTATTTTCAGGTTTAGATGTCTTACATGTTCTCTGAATCGATTATATGAACAAGTTAAAACTTCTCTGTAAAAGCAGAAAATTTCAGATTTTGCTTTCATGAATAAAATTTATATTGTCACAACTGGATTAATACGCTTCTGAATACTTTAGTTCTGTTATTCAGAGTATTCAGTTCATTTCAGTTTATATTTATTAAATAATCTTCAAATTAATGGCATTAACGTAATCTAATTCACGCATTTCTTGAACTGAAAAACTTGATTCAAAAGCCCAAATTGGGTCGATAACTCTGAAATACAAATATTTTAGTAAAGACAACCATCTAGAAAATGCACTTGTAGAGTGAAGATAAAATTAATGTCCGTGGCTTTAATTTAATTTTTTAGCGCAGGAACTCTATCTTTCTGACCTACTTCGCGAAGAAAATCTTAAAGTTAGATTATAAATTATGTGTCTGAAACTGTGCTTTGTCGATGAAAGAGGAAGCCAAAAGAGATAACAGAGTCACGTTTCATCGATTAAATGAAAAAGTTTGTCGCTGAATGAGAACGTGTAAACAAAGTTTTCATAAATGTTTTTAGCTATTTCTAATTTCTATGTATCTTATTTCTTTTTTAATTCAACCAATTAATTTTTCTTTTAATTCATTGTGTACACGATATCTTCATCATCATAATATTATTTCTAAAAGGGTGAATTTTTTTTTCTTTTTGCGTGAGCGCCATGACATTCTAAATAATTGATTTAATTTATATAAATAAGGAATCATTTTAAAGATTTTTTTCCATCGTTTCCGGCGAAAAAAAACATACAACTGACATTGTTTGGCAATTTTACAGAAAGCTCTATTTAGTCTCTTTTTCACTAAGCATTGCTTTAATGTATAGCTTCAAGAGAGAGAGGCCTATTTAGATCAGTTGGTTAGATAGTCGTGTGAGTAGAACAATAGGTTTGATCCCCTATGGGTTAGAAAGTTATGTACTTTTGAATGACTTATTTTCCTCGGAGAAATTCTGATCCAAAAGTAACGTCATAAATCTATACATTTTTTGTGAGATTATAAGCCACAGTGTTATCGCTGCATTGAAATCGAAAAAAAAGGAACTTTTTTTGTGGTAAATTGCAATGTAACTTTAAAAAACATATTTTTTGAGAACATATAGGTATCTATTTCAGATACCGTAAAACGGGGTGTATGAACAAAATTTCCTGATCATACAAAAAAAAAAATTCTTCATAAATATACCGTCGGGCATTTTTGGCAGTTAAGTTTTTTTAAAAAAATCTAATTTTATAAGAAGTAGGAAAAAATATTTTTGTCATTCTGGCAACACTATTAGCTTATGAGCAAGCCTACAAACGGAAGGCTAAAATAAAGCATCAAGTTTCCATCGTCTGCAAAACTTTGTATGTAAGTACAGATCCTTTCATATTTCAAATCGAAGAATAGTATGTTTTAATTATGCATATATCTGAGTAACAGAGTACCACATTAGAAGAGACAACATATTTAAATTGTCCAATAAAAATAAAAAATTCTTCATAATGTCATAGGATAAGGATTTGCGGAATGAACCGGAATACTTTGTTCTGCTGTTCTAGTTCAAACTTTTTTAAAGGAAACTGTTTGAAAAATCAAAATTCTAACCCCAATTCTTCTGATCAAGACAGGGATAAGGATTTATTATAGTTTACCCCTTCTCGTGAGCAACTAGATCTCATAATAACATGAAGTTGCAGATTTAAAAAAATTTTTGCTCCTGGAGACTTTTTTTCACTTAAAATACATGGAAAAAAGTCATACAGACTTAATGTAGCAAAAGTCCAACAAACAGAGAATGATGAATAAGTGGGAAAATCTCACAGGACAATCCCTAAAACCCAGAGATTTCAAGAAACTAAAGAAAAAGCAGCGTTCATGCCAGATCATATTATGAGAAAACTTAAGACAAGCCGCAACTGCTCGTTTAAAGAACAAGATCAGTTTTGTAGACGACATGAGTGACTTCAATTTATAGTACATCTTTGTTTTTCCAATTCAAGTACATTTTCTTAAAATTAATTTTAATTTTTCGGAAGTTCAAAATTATTCTCGAATTTTGACAAATCATACGTTTACTGGTATATGAAATAAATCTTTTATTTGACAATAACTATCTGGTTCTTATTCTCCACCATCAATATTATAATTCTGAGATCTATACAGATTAAGTAGGAAAAAATAAAAGTTTTAGCATGTGTTCCTATTCTAGAAAACTGTTCTGTAAATTTTCCTACATCAGAAATGTACAGTAACTTCACTTACCTATTCGAATAACGTTAAAGTTAAAAATTGTATAATCGACTTATTTACTTTTAAAAGATTTGTGCGAATATTAACATATATATGTATCGCTAAAAACATCAGAATTGTTCAGGATTGTTTTAATTTGAATGGGATAACATCGGAAAAAGTATTTCTGACAATTAAAAAAATAAAAAAACTTTCTAGGTCAAATAATTTGTGTTATCCTTCGGAGACATAATATTGTTATAATTTCGGAGAATCACCCATAAACACGCCAACCAAATTTCGTTTAACTGACGTAAATCCTACACGTTTACAGTGACATATAAGACTAGTAAATAGTCTATAATTAAAAATTAAGTGTTTTAAAGTAAAATCGAGTCCCTTGGATGTTCATAGAAACACAAATCTCGAACCAAAAAAAAATAATTTGATATAGTACTTCAATAAGATAATAAACATTTGGTATTTTTTTGGAAAAAATCTGAGACGTCATGAATCACAGGCGTGACACTCTCTCAGATTCTTGCTCTTAAACATGTGTTCCGATTGACCCCTATCAGCGGGGGGATTCAGAACACCCCTAAATTCCTATATATATAAATAATAACTATTTAAAAATGTTTTGTCTTTGCCTGGAATATCAAAAACAAAGTAAGACCAAAGATTTTACCCCAAAAAACCAAATTAAAAAAAAAAATTAACTACGATTTTTACAATCAAAGCTGAAAATTGTACCGATTAACCCCATTTTACGGGTATATTCGTTATATTATCACTCTTTATTGTATATGATCCTTAGACAGGAGTTCATTAGGATATGAGTAGGGTAGAGCATCGCTCTTATAACACGATGATAATGGTTTCAAACAATTTATGGGCCAGGAAATTTCGCCTTTTTATACAACTTTCTTTCGTTGAGTGAATTATCTGATTAAAATTTAACAAAACATACAATTTGAACTTACTTTATAGTTTTGACCCACAATTGTGTTTTTGTCTTTAAATCAAAAAATAAAACGTTTATTTAACCGTGAACCGTAGTGTTTTAAATGATATTTTAACGGGCTGTTTTCCACATTCTTTGTTTTTAAATTGGTGTTTCTTTAATACTTCATGAAACTACAAAAGAAAGTCATCCTTTTGAAGCTCTTTTAATTCAAATTTGGGTTGTTCTTCAGTAAAATAGCGTTTAGAAATATGATCTCTTAATTATCGCTGTCGAGAGTGAATGCTTCGCTGGAGTCTGTATTTATATTTTATTTCTCAGGGATATTTTTGTGGGAAGTCCATAACTTCCTTAGTACGTCATCAACTTCATACATAAAGTATAATTTTAAAACTTTTGAACTACTTTTAGCGAAAAACATACATGTCACATAGTTGTGATTTATTTTAAAAAAATAGATATTTCTGTTTTGTTTAAATTACAGACTTTGACTTTTTTTTTTGTCAAATACGGAAATTGTATAGGTCCGTCAGTAAAGTGTTCAGCTTTTAATGAAATGATTGAGTGATCGAGTTTCTGTTCGAGTGGTCTACTTCTATAGCAGTTTTTAAAGTGAGTATTTTGCATTTAATCCTTAAGCGTCAAATTAATGCATACACTCCACTTTTTTGACTCCTTGAAGCTGTCTGTAGTTCCTATTCAGTTGAATTCTTCCTTGAAAAACTGCTTTTTTGGATTATTATTACCATTATTACGATTATTATTATTATAATTATTAGTATCATTTAAAATTAAGTTGTGAGTCTCCCAAGACAAGATAAATCAGTGTGCAAAATGTTGGTTTGTAACCGAACGGTCCAGAGTTAGAATCTACCTTTATAGCATTCTTAAAGCACACATTTTGCGTTAACACTTCAATCGTTACAATTAGTACAACGGGAGTTCTCACCGATCAAGAAAACAAAGTTTAAAGTTATCAAAAAGAGAAATATCATCTTTAAAAATAGAAAAAGTAAGAATCATTTTTGTTTTGAGGAATAGTTGTATGAAACTTTTCTGGTGATTATCCAGTTCATCTCTCCTTCCGCATCGCTTCATGCCAGTTTTCAATTACGTATTACTCCTAGGGGGCCCTTGTTTTTCAACTTAGTTTTTTCTCAAGTCTTACCCCTCATTTTTTTTACATCTGGTCTAAAACTAACACCAGAAAACAAATAGGTAATTTACCCTATTAGAAATGGTGCGTAGAGCCTGTAAATGTGACCCTTTAACCGCTTCCCTTACAAATTTTTTTGGAAAAAATTACAAAGCAAATCACATTTTTTTTAATTTGGTTTTTAAATACAAGGAAATGAAACAAACAAAATCTGTTGGTTTCAAGTGGAATTTTTATTTTTTATAGGTGTAAAATCATTTAGTTTCCCTCGAGTTTCCTCGGGATTATAATTACCTGCAACTCATAAGAGCCCGAGATAACTCGGGATAATCATGCAAGCGGCTAAAAAAATGTTTTTCTTCGAATTTAAATAAATAATAAAATAAAATTTTTCTGTCCCATAATAAACTAATTCAATCAAATATACATCAAAATATAGTTTTAAATTTATTGATATAGTATGTAGCGAACGCAAGAACCGGTAAGCGAAAGCTTTTTGGGGCAGTAGCCTTCTCGTATTATGCTGTAATACGAGGGTGTATTTTGTATTTAAGCAATTCTAGTGCTTTTATAATTAGTTATTACAGCTATTAGAGTAGTTTGGGGGAAGACGCATTAACCATTTATGACCCGAATTAATTTGGCATCGAATTTTTAAACATTTTTTTTGTTTGTTTTAGTTGAAAATAGGGTAATTTGGGTGATGATGCCGTATTGTGTGTTGCACCCACTAGCATCAACAAAAACAGCTAGCCACTCAGTTAGAATGAAAGAGCATGTACTAGAGAGCATACATAAATTAGTTTTGAATTACCGTAGGTTTAAGGGGTATTTTTACAGTGTTTTGTCTTTTTTATCTCTCTGTTGAGTATCCGAAATAGTGTTAAATGCCTATTTCTAAGGCGCCGTATCTTCGTTTGGGGAAGATGCCGCAGCTTTCCGTCATTCCCTAGATAAAACAATGATCTTATTCGAAACATAGACCAAGAAAACTTCACCGAACCGTCGGAAAAAATGTGATTCGATAAAATGCATTGTGTACAGCAGTTGAAGCAAAAAGTTATGTATGGCTTCTTCCTCCGACGGAAATTGCACTAACGGCATCTTCCCCAATCGTTGGGGAAGGTGTTGAAATGGAAGGGTTTTGTAATCCTTAATTTTGGTGGTAAAACATTGGTTTTCAAAGCGAAACCAGTTTTACCAATCACAAAAATCAATATTTTGTGGATAAATTGGATTTTTAAAAATAAAAGCACTGCCCTAGTTCATATATAAGTCAAAAACTACGGCATCTTCACCAATCTACCCTAAATATTTGCTTTAAATTGAAATGTAAATAAAAACTGCTATTGCAAAAATTGAAGAATTTGGTTATTGCGGCACGTGTTATTATTAGAATTAAAAAAAACAGACTCAAGCAGAATAGAATTAGGGGTGAGACTTATAAAAATATAAAATAAATTTTTCCCCTACATGCTAAGAACCCCCAGAACGAGAAAGTTGAGAAAAATTAGACTCTACCTACGGATTCAGCTCCCCTAATCTAAACAAAAATCTTGCTTAAATTTTTTTAATGGAAAAATAAATCTGTAAAGTCTTTTCCTTAATACAATTTCCTATTTCGGCACTTGGCAACGATTAAAATGTGAAAAGAAATAATATTTTCAAGTAAGATTTTCAAATTTTAATGATTCTTTTTATTTCCTTTTCTTTTGTCAACATGTAAACATCAAATCTTCTGACAAAAAAATATACAATGACTGAAATCTGACAATCTGACAAAAATATACGCGATTTTTAATTCTTGGTTAAATTAACTTCCTCTGTCATTTTGAGTTTTTTTTTTTTTTTTTACTTCTAATCGGAAAGTTTATTTGGGAAAATTCTGTGTTGTAATTTATTTGTATATTAATATAATGCACAAATAGTAAATTTTCTTTTACTGTTTGTGCATTTGCATGTCAAAAAAAGTGAACTTAAATTTTTCCTATTTAAAAAATATTAACTCTCAGAATTAACTGAAACATTATTGAGAGAAAGAATTTGATATTGTGTTTGTTTGTATTAACTTGTTTGTATTGTTTTCACATTCACCGTATTTATTTTCAAAAAATATTTTAGCTCTAAAAAAATAATAGTTGAAATAATTTGGTGCTGAGAGCTATTGTGAGACAGGAAACAGAGTTGGTAGGAAATCGATGCTGACATATGAGAGAATGGAGAAGCTTAACTCCACGCGATTTTTTTTCTATGTCTCTGCTGTTTGGAAAAAAAAAATGCTCTTCGTTATCCTTTTTCGGTATCTTGTTACTCCATTATCTTTCTCAAAGCGAAACTCTTATTCTTCTTGTACATTAAGTTTCACAAAAGCTAAACCAACATGTTAAAAAATATATATTTATATTTCTTGCATATTTATAATTTTTCCTTTTTTATAACTCAAATATGTTATAAAAAGGAGAAATATGAAGTATTGGGTTAAATGCTTAGAACATAAAATTGAATCCTATTTTTTGTACAGAAACAGAAATACATTTTATACTCCATAAGAAAACTATGATCTCTTTATAAAGAGTCGCATTTAGTAAGAATAAGTGTTCATAAATTGGTGAGGGAAACAAAAGTATTAAGATGTAAATTTAATATGCTATCTTATTTTATTGTTATTCTTTTGCCTATGTTATAATATATATTTAACTACTTTGTTATAATATATATTTAAACTATAGAAATACTTTAGATCTGAAAAAAATTAAACAAATTTGTCGTAGTATTTACAAGTAACTTACTATCAAAACTAAGGGTAGAAAACTCAAATCCATTTTTACCTACACTGTAAAAAATGAATGTTGTTTTTACAGTATAATGCAGCAAATTTTATAGTAATAAACTAAAGTTTTCTCATTTTACAGTTTGTTACCGTGCATTTTACAGTTTTAAACTAGAACCTCTGCTGTCAGTATTGCACTGTTTTTTACAGTATAATACAGCTAAATTTTACGCAATGAATTGCAAAATTGCTTACTTTACAGTAAGAAACTGTAACATTGCTAGTTTTACAGGTTAATACTGTGCATTTTACAGTTTTAAATTGGAACCTCGGCTGCCAGTATTATACTGTAAGAATCAACAACTCATTTTTTGCAGTGTAAGTACAAGTTTAAATTCGCATTTTGTATACAGTCGAACCCGCTTAATAGAATAGCCATTTTGCTACGAAAAAATATTCTAATAAGCGGAATATTCCATTATCCGGGATGAAAATAATGCATTCCAACGGTTTAGTACATTAAAAATGTATTACATTAAGCGGGATATTTCTTCAGGCGATATTCTAATAAGCGGGCTCGACTGTATTTATTGTAGAATGATATTATTTGTACTTACTGGATCGGCTAAGTTTGGTGGTAATCCAGACTTGCTAAACTGCTTAAGAAGAACTTCTACACCGTTCCAGTCACTTCTTTTGCACAATTGTAAAAGGCTTTGGTGAGGATCTTCAGGCTCCGATTCCTCACCGGTATTGACAGTGGCTTCCGAGTCTGGCTCCGAATCTGGAGCGGGTGGAGGAGCTGGTGGCGGAGGTGGAGTTGGCTCTTTCGAAACCGGAGGAATCGTAGAAGAGGCTGGTTTAGTACCTGTTGCCGAAGCTTGAAGAGAAGCAGATTGAAGATTTGATCTCGTTGTGGAGGAGGAACCTACTGGAGGTTGAGTTCTTCCAGGTCGGCGAAAAGCTCGAGATGTTAACCTTCTTGATAAGGGAGGGGGTTTTAAAATCGGGGCTTTTGTTGGAGATTGGTCTGTTTTCCTGTTTAAGTTACTTATGCGATGTCTAGTTAAATTATTAGCTACACTTTCAAGTTTTGACGCTGTTAAGACTAGAGACGCAAAACTACTTTTCAGTGGCGAAGTGTTTGATTTTTCTGGTACCTTTTCCGGTACTTTATTGGAAGATGGAATGGAACTGGGAGGCTCAGGTTCTGGAACAGAAATTCTGTCTAAAGTCGTATTTTGAACTACTGGTAAAGTACTTGGAACTTCGTTCAACCTTTCCGTCGATTCAACTACGGGAACAGCTTGAGAGTTCGTATCGGGATCCTGAGGTTTCCCCTTATCCTGGCTGGGAGTCACTCGCGTGAAGATATTGTCCCCCGAATACAAATCCTGGTACGAACCTTTAAGTGTCGGAGATAAGATATTCGTCTCAATAGTCTGTGGTACTTTCGGGGTACTTTTCTCCTTCCCCCAATCCTCGTCCGTTTTCGGGGCGGGAGGCTTGCTCGAATCGCTCTGCATGTGTTCGAACAGGAATCGAACGGGATCGGTAAACCGGAAGTCCATCATTCTGGATCTCTGAGGCGGCAGATCATTCCCAACAGTGCCGGGATCCATGGTATCCGCTCTGCTCGCTTTAGGTTTCCAAGTAACAACAGGATCGTGTGCCTAGACAACAAACTCGCGGCTTCTTTTTTCTCGCTTCCTTTTGCCCATGCGTGAGTCGCTCAATCTAACGAATGACCGCCGGCCTCACGAAGCGTATCCGCCGCACGCTACAAAAGAAATAATGAATAGTTCATTTTAGCGAGCTACTTTACTGAGATTTTCACTTTTTTTTTTTTACTTTTTTTGAACTGCTCTATATATATTTTTACGGAGCATGTTAGAAACAATAAAAGTTGACATTGACAAGCATTATAAACCGACTTTTCGAGCAAAAGGATTGCTTTGAAAAAGTGTAAAAGATCACTGCTTAAAAATAATAACGTGACTTATGTTCGAGAACATCTTTAATTTATTTTTGTTTCCTTTCTGTAACTATTAAAAGAAAAGATATGTCTTCAAAATTATCTGAAATACCAAGAGAGGAGTTTTTCTAAATTCTGAAAATATCATTACAGAATTTCACCAAAAATTAAAATAATTATTTACTAGTAACGAAAATGATCAAAGCGCAATTTATTGCTGTTATTTGGTTTTAAAATTTTGTTAAATTCAATTAAAATTTATGTTCTGTAAATTGTGTGTTACTATTTTTAAGATTATTTTTTCAAGAGCTAAAATTTCAATTGTTAACTAAAAATTTAAGAAAAACAATTTTATTACTGTTATTGGGTTTTGAAACTTTGTCAAATTCAATTTTAAATATTTATCTTATAAATTATTTCTATTCTTAAAATTACTTCGATAAAAATGAAAATACTTGCTATTATTAACCAAAAATTTTCAAATATAATTTCATTGCTGCTATTGGGTTTTAATATTTACCTTAATAACTATTACTGTTTTTGAAACTTATTTTTATTCAATTAAAATGTTGAAAACGTAGTTTTTATTATTACAATTATTGAATTATTGTTAATTGACGTACGATTAATTTCATATTAGTTTTCATCTCTAAAATTATCATTATTTTTCGTTGGTTTTTGTTTGAACTAAAAAGTTGATTAAATTATTATAATTATCATATTTTAATCTTAATTTTTGTTGAAAGATTTTTTTAAAAAAACGTATTAAGAGATTTTAACTAACCCTTATGATTTAGTATTCAATATACTAATCTCACATTATGCGTTAAAGAATATGTTAATCTTTAAATATTTGGTATTTTTCTCAAAAAAAAAAAGTTATAATAAATACATAAATAAATAAATAAAATAAAACAACATTTGTTTGCTGATCCACTTTCTTTATTATGAAATTAAAGTAAACTGTTTCATACACACTTCGGTAAAGGGACGACTCTTTAAGTTTGAATACACTTTTTTTTACGGGGGTTCAACGGAAGGATATTTAGATAGTCTTTTAAAACCAAAACTTATTTCTTCAATAAACTCAAAATAATACCGCAGTAAATAAGAATTAATCATTTATGCCCCGAATTAATTTGGCACCGAATTTTTAAAGATTTTTTTGTTTCTTTTAGTTGAAAATAAGATAATTTGGGTGACAATGCTGTATCGTGTGTTGCACACATAAGCATCAACAAAAACAGCTATCCAGTCAGTTAGAATGAAGGAGTATGTACATCGAGAGTGTACAGAAATTGGTTTTTATTTACCGCAGGTTTAAGGGGTGATTTTATTGTGTTTTGTCATTTTTACCGCTCTGATGAGTACGAAATAGTGTTAAATGCCTTTGACCAAGACGCTGTACTTTCGTTTGGAGAAGATGCCGTCGCTTTTTGACACGCCCTAGAAAAATAATACCGCAGTAAATGAGAATTAATCATTTATGCCCCGAATTAATTTGGCACCGAATTTTTAAACATTTTTTTGTTTCTTTTAGTTGAAAATAAGATAATTTGGGTGACAATGCTGTATCGTGTGTTGCACACATAAGCATCAACAAAAACAGCTATCCAGTCAGTTAGAATGAAGGAGTATGTACATCGAGAGTGTACAGAAATTAGTTTTTATTTACCGCAGGTTTAAGGGGTGATTTTATTGTGTTTTGTCATTTTTACCGCTCTGATGAGTACGAAATAGTGTTAAATGCCTTTGACCAAGACGCCGTACTTTCGTTTGGAGAAGATGCCGTCGCTTTTTGACACGCCCTAGAAAAATAATACCGCAGTAAATGAGAATTAATCATTTATGCCCCGAATTAATTTGGCACCGAATTTTTAAAGATTTTTTTGTTTCTTTTAGTTGAAAATAAGATAATTTGGGTGACAATGCTGTATCGTGTGTTGCACACATAAGCATCAACAAAAACAGCTATCCAGTCAGTTAGAATGAAGGAGTATGTACATCGAGAGTGTACAGAAATTAGTTTTTATTTACCGCAGGTTTAAGGGGTGATTTTATTGTGTTTTGTCATTTTTACCGCTCTGATGAGTACGAAATAGTGTTAAATGCCTTTGACCAAGACGCCGTACTTTCGTTTGGAGAAGATGCCGTCGCTTTTTGACACGCCCTAGAAAAAACAATGATCTTACTCGAAATATAGACCTAAAACACTACACCAGTAGAAAAAATGTGATTCGATTACATACATTGTGTACAGCAGCAAGCGCAAAAATTCGTGTACGGCATCTTCCCCAACCGTTGGGGAAGATGGCGAAATGGAAGGGTTTTGTAATGATTCATTTTCGGTGGTAAAAAATTGTGTTTCAAAGCGAAACCTATTTTTTTACGAATCACAGAAGTGCGTATTTTGTGGATAAATTGAATTTTTAAAAATAAAACCAATAAACCAATTTTACATCAGATAAAGTCAAAAACTATGGCTCTTTCCTCAATCTATCCTATGTTAAATAACATACACATAGTATTAAATTTTTGGAAATCAGTAGAGGTCTAAAGCCCCCTATGCCTGAGGGCCCTTAAGAAATTTTGCCCCCCATCTCCCCCCATTTTTTGGACGATATGAGTGACTTCAATTTATATTAAATATTTGCTTTTCGATTCAAATGGATTTTCTTAAAATTAATTTTAATCTTTCAAATTATTTTCAAATGTTGACAAATCATACGTTTACTGGTACCGTAAAATGGGGTGTATAGGAACAGCGGGGTCAATCGGAACAAAACTTCCCGACCGTATGAAGAAATTCTTCATAAATAAACTATTGGGTATTTTTCGCCATGAATTTTTTTTTAGTAAGGTAAGATCATAGGAAGTAGGAAAAAATTACTTTTGTCAATCTGGCAACGCTATTGGCTTCTAAGGAGGGCTGCACGTGGAATGCTAGAAAACATCACATTTCCATAGACTACAGAACTTCATATGCAAGAACAAACCTTGTTATATTTAAAAACTAAGAGTGGTATGTTTCAATTATACATGTATCTGAACAACAGAATACCGCATTACAATTTACATTTTTTATAAATTGTGTCATAAAAATGAAGAATTCTGAAAAATGCCATAGAAAAAAAATTTGCGGGGGGAATCGGAACACTTAGTTCTGTTGTTCCAATTCAAACTTATTTGAAGGAAACTGCTTGAAAAATCAAGATTCTAACCCCAATTCTTCTAATCAAGACAAGGACAAGGATTTATTACTGTTTATCCCTTTTCGTGAGCGACTAAATCTTAGAATGACAAACAGTTGCAGATTTCAAAAGATTTTTTCTCCAGGAGACTTCTTTTTACTTAAAATGCGAGGGGAAAAGTCACAAAGACTTTATGTAGTAAAAATCCAGCACACAGACAGTGATGAATAAGCGGAAAAATCTTTCAGGACAATCCCCGAAACCCAGAGATTTCAAGAAACTAAAGAAAAGGCAGAGTTCATCCTAGGAGATGATATGAAAAAACTTAAGCCAAGTCACAATTGCTAGTTTTAAGGACAAGCACATATTTGTGGACGACATGAGTGACTTCCATTCATGTTGAATCTTTGTATTTCAATTCAAAAGCATTTCTTAAAATTACTTTTCATTTTTCATAAGTTCAAAATTATTTTGAATTTTGACAAATTATACACGTATACTGGTATTGAAATTATGCATTTATTTGACATTAATTATCTATTCTTATTCTCCCTCATCAATATTACTCATGTTTGTGAGACCTATTACAGGTTAAATTGAAAAAAATAAAAATTTTAACATGTGTTCCGATTGACCCCTAACAGCGGGGTGTTTCGGAACACCCATAATTTCCTATAAATTTTAATAATAATTGTTCAAAATGCTTTGTCTTCGCTTGGAATATCAAAAGTAAAGCAAGACCGAAGTTTTTACCCAAAAAATCAAATTAAAAAAAAATCTTTTAACTGCTTTTTTTTACAATCAAAGCTGAAAAGTGTTCCGATTTACCCCATTTTACGGTACTGAAAATAAACTTATTTGACAGTAACTGTTTGTTGTTATTCTCCTCCATCAATATTGCTAATATTTGGAAGATCTATTACAGGTTATATTGAAAAAAAATCAAAATTTCAACATGAGTTCGGATTGACCCCTATCAGCGAGGTGAACCGGAACACCTCTAAATTATTATATATATAAATAATAACTGTTTAACATTTTTTATATTTGCTTGGAATATCAGAAGTAAAGCAGGACCGTAGTTTTTACCCACAAAATAAAAAAAAATCTTTTAACTACTTTTTTTACTAAAGAAAATAGTTAAAAGATTTTTTAAGAGCTGAAAAGTGTACCGATTCACCCCGTTTTATGGTAAGTAAAAGAAAATCAGTTTTATATTAATTTTATGAGTATCCATTTTAACATGCTTAAATTGAATATAAGTTGCTTATACTTTATTTGAGACTCTACTTACACTACTGTATTTTCTGCTAGGGTAAGCTCTACCATTTCACAATATGGATTACTACTTATTACGCTATGCCTACCTTCACTTAACACTGGAAAACAGCCAACTTCTAGTTGTTTCCAGACGGCTTTTGTTTGCAATAAACTTATTGGGAATGATAAGTAGATCAGAAGACAAAGACCAAAGTGTTCTTTACCGCACTTATAAGTATTAAAATAAATGCAATTTAGATGTATAAGTAGTGCAGGTAACAAAAAAATTAAATATAAAACTTATATTAGCCTTGAGAATTCCACAACGTTATTGGAATATATAAGTACGTGTATCGTTATGTGCTTTTGCACTGCATAAGCACTGCATCTTGGGCGGGGGGGGGGGGGGGAAGCGTGCATAAAAAGAGATATATTTATACGTAGAAAATTGGCAATAAATGAGAATCTAGTAACATATTCTGTGGGTGAAAGCTTAGCTTTCACTGCAGCATATTAAGTGACTTAATATGCTGCTTAATTCTGCAAACTTTTTCGGTTTAATTCATCATGTGGTAATTCATATATAATCATGAAACGTCGTTTCATATCTCACTAATGGGACTTTGCGACTTAATTTTTGTCTAAGTTTCACGTTAATTTTAAATCATATTTGAAATGAAGCTAAAAAATTTCTAGCATATTATGAAAAGTAAAATAGAGTCTGATTTTTCCAAATTATATCCTTCTCAGTTACACTCATGTCTCCCAAATAGCTGATTTGACACGAAAGATAAAAAAATAAAAATTTGGCAAAAAGTTTCAATAAAACGTATTGCAACGCAAATAGTACTGTAATACGAAATAATTTCTACTCTTTTAAGAAATAAATTAATTTTGTGCAAAATGCATAATATTTACTTATAGACCCAATTATATTTATCATTCCTCGTTTTTTTTATAATATTACATAAATATAAATAAAGAAAAGTACCGTAAAATGGGGTGTATAGGAACAGCGGGGTCAATCAGAACAAAACTTCCCGACCGTACAAAGAAATTCTTCATAAATATACTATTGGGTATTTTTCGCCATTAATTTTTTTTAGAAAGGTAAGATCATAGGAAGTAGGAAAAAATTACTTTTGTCAATCTGGCAACGCTACTGGCTTCTAAGGAGGGCTGCACGTGGAATGCTAGAAAACATCACGTTTTCATAGACTGCAAAACTTCATATGTAAGTACAAACCTTCTTATATTTTAAACCTAAGAGTGGTATGTTTCAATTATGCATGTATCTGAACAACAGAATACCACATTAGAATTTACATTTTTTAAAAATTGTGTCATAGAAATGAAGAATTCTGAAAAATGCCATAGGAAAAAAATTTGCGGGGTGTATCGGAACACTTTGTTCTGTTATTCCAATTCAAACTTATTTAAAGGAAACTGTTTGAAAAATCAAGATTCTAACCCAATTCTTCTAGTCAAGACAAGAACAAGGATCCCTTCTCGTGAGCAACTAGATCTTAAAATGACAGAAAGTTGCAGATTTAAAAAGATTTTTGCTCTAGGAGACTTTTTTTTACCTAAAATACATGGGGGAAAGTCATACAGACTTTATGTAGCAAAAGTCCAGCACACAGACAGTGATGAATAAGTGGGAAAATCTTACAGGACAATCCCCAAAACCCAGAGATTTTAAGAAACTAAAGAAAAGGCAGCGTTCATCCCAGAAGATGTTATGAAAAAACTTAAGCCAAGCCACAACTGCTAGTTTTAAGGACAAGTACATATTTGTGGACGACATGAGTGACTTCAATTTATGTTAAAGCTTTGTATTTCAATTCAAAAGCATTTCTTAAAATTAATTTTAATTTTTCATAAGTTCAAAATTATTTTGAATTTTGACAAATCATAAACGTTTACTGGTATAGAAAATAAACTTTTATTTGACAGTAACTATCTGTTCTTATTCTTCCCCATCAATATTACTCATGTTTGTGAGACCTATTACAGGTTAAATTGAAAAAAATAAAAAATTTAACATGTGTTCCGATTGACCCCTATCAGCGGGGTGATTCGGAACACCCCTAAATCCCTATGTATATAAATAATAACTGTTCGAAATGTTTTGTCTTTGCTTGGAGTATCAAAAGCAAAGCAAGACCGAAGTTTTTACCCAAAAAATCAAATTTCAAAAAATCTTTTAACTACATTTTTTACAATTAAAGTTGAAAAGTGTTCCGATTCACCCCATCTTACGGTACCAGCAAAAAAAGATCTAAGTCTGAAAAGCAAATGCAAGGTTTGCAGGCACAAATAAAGAAAAAAATACTAAAATTGAAGGGGCAAGTGGATAAAGGTGATATGTGACATTTAAATTTCGCCGATTTACACGAATTCAAGCTAGTGTGTGTTCAATTGTGTGAATTCGCAAACACAATGGAATTTGCAAGTGAATAAAGGTGATATGTGACAAATTTTAAATTTTTAGAAAAAGCTTTCAAAAAATTACCTTAATTTCATCCATGGTAAAAAGTAAGTTTTTGCAAAATTGTCACATATCACCTTTTTCCACTTGCCCTTCAATCTTAAAACTAACTGTTTTCACATTCTTCCAATTCTGCCGTTTTGATAAAGCATGAAGAAAACAACCGGTTCTCCATCATTGTCATCGTAAACCATGTTTATTGAAAAAGTAGGAAGAAAGCTTCAGAATGCCAAACATAGCTAGAAGGGAAGTTTCATTTGCGTACCCTAAAATAAATATTACAATCGGAAGTTCTTGGATCATGTAATTTCGGTTCCGGAAAACGCTGTCCGAATAATGATAATGGATCTTTCTTTTTTTTTCTTTATTTTTACGATGGTTAAAATGTGCTTATATTTTAGGATATTAAAAATTAGCTGATAAGTCTTAGTTTCTCAATATCAATTTAACTATTTGACGCCTATTTCTATTAGAGTTCTGTCAACTTTTGTTATAAAAAACTTTTGGGTAACAAAAAAATGTTTTTACTATCAAAAAATATCTTTTTAAAAAACGCTATATGAAGTCAAATGCTGGGAAGCATGCACTTCTTGTTGAAAGTGACGTCAGGGATTTTGGTGGAATGGGATACAGTCTGTTAAATGACTAATTTTAAGAAAAAAGTAATGGAAAAAGAAGTGTTGTTTCACGCAAATGTAAAGGTTATACTGCATAACATACATTAAAATAAAAATATTGACAGTAAATGTGCTGTTCATTGTTAATAGTGGTATAACTTCATATTTATTAATGTGTACTCGTTTGAGTAATGGTCTCACATTTAATTACAATTTTTTAGCATTAAAACGAAGCGAAGCATTTTTTTTAAATAAATAAATACCTAGTGACTAAAAGTAGCGGAACACTTGATTTTTTTTCCTAAAAGGAAATTCGCGAAGAACTTTATATAGGCGTAGTAAAATCATTTATATGGAGTTACGCTAGTTTTACAAAGAACGAAACAAATGTAATTTACGTATTTTAAACAATTTTTTAAAACATTGAATCCCAAATGAGATACGTCAATAGCTACGAAGAATAAAAGCCAACATTCTTGAAACGTTAATAATTGCTAGCTGATGGAAAAAAAAGGGTGGAAATTTTTTCCTTAACGTCAAAAAAGTATTTATTCAGAGAAATAAGCATAATAAGCTAGATTGACATCTTCACTATCTGTACCAGTGCATGAACTACCAATTTATCTGCCTTACAACCACCTGTTCAGCAGATGTAGAATATAATTGTCTGAAGTAAAATCTGTATCGTTATTCTGGCGTGATAAAATCTCCCGGTATTGTGCGGTTCTGTTGAGTTGACAATGTGTTTTGGGGCTATTAGGTAAGGTAATTGGCTCTCTGTTGAGCTTGTGTTTACTTTTGTAGTAATTTTGCATATGTATTTCCACTTAAATCCACGCCAATAACACGTCCCTATTTTTCTTGAGCATCCTAAAAAGAAGTAAACATTCTCGAGGTCATAGCTCAACTTATCAAAGACATTTTATAGTATGTTTCTTTGAAAGTAAAAGTCTTGGGAACTTTCTTGGCCTTTGTGCTAATAATGTCTTTATTCATTTATTCATTTTTGTTTTGCTTCATTCTCTAATTTTCTTTTACTTTTACACAATTTTATTTTAGTGGCATTTTTAATTCATTTTTATACAAGCATTAATGAGTTAAATGACTTAAAATGAATTATTTCACGTGAAACTAAAACTTATACAGCAGTTTATTGAACTGAATGTCCCACTTTGTGCTAACTGTATGTCTGAAACAATATATTTCCTAACATATTTAGTCATTAGAAACAGTTTTTTAAAATCGGTAATAAAATAACAAATATAGTGGAGCAGAATGAGGTAGTTTTGAATCTTTCCCGCGGTGCCTTGTTAGTTAGACCCTTTTACTAAACGTATGACATCAACTTTGTACTGAAAAAAATGTATAAAACAACAGACTTCAATTAATATAATCAAAATAAAAGCCATCCAGTAGTTTCCCAACTATCCCATTCTGCCCCGACATACCTTATCAGTTACCAAGAAAGTTTTCAGAAAGACTCAGTTAACAGCGGACACTTAAATGTAATGAATTTTGTCAGTAGCGGATGTACCATGACGCAATTGCAAGGGCCCCCACGGTATAAGGGCTCCAAAAGGCGTTCGAAAGAAAGCACAAGAACAATATTTTTCGCATATCTGTTTATCTCTAGGTTTCGCATATCTGTTTATCCCCCAAAACTGCATTGTGACCCCCCCCCCCAGGCACCCAAACTTTAAAATTCGCCAATAAATTTTGGGATTAAAGTATTTCTTATTTTGGTAAAAAATACTTGAAATCTCAACGTATTTCTGGAGGAGGTTTTTTTTTTTACATTCTGATATTTTAAATACTAAGCAATTTTATTTCTTAAAATGAAAATTAAAAACACGAAACTAAGCAACTTTACACACATCAGATACCTAACGAGCTAAGAATTTTGCAACTGTGCACAACATAAGAAAGATTTGAAAAACAAAAATAATGTAATAGACGAGGGCGGCAGTAGAACTCTCGACCGCCATAACTGAACGCACGTAATTGCTGAAGCTGGAGCTTCTGACCACTCAGTCACAGAAGTCCTAAGTATTTGAGATGTCTTCTGTTGAGACACGTTTAGAGTTGATCATGAACAGATTGAGTATTACGTCAAAAAGTCGAAAATTAGGTTCCGCGGTTTTCCCCAGTAACTGCTAAATTTGTTGGTGTGTTGTGCTCAAGATCGGACAGGGCTGTCTTCAAGAAGCACTGTTTGATGGGCCGGCCACCTAGTATAGTGGTCAGAGCAGTCTGCTACTGCTGGTGTGGCTCCGGGTTCGAATCCCGGCTGGGGCATGGATGCGCTTTCTCTCTCATGTCCTGTCCTTTTCTTGTGTGAATGTGTGGAGTGAAAGGTTGCCTACCCTATAAACGGGTATCTATGGCATGCGTGAAAAATAATTAGGATTATTGGAGGCAAAGCCGATGTATATCGTAGCATAGGCCTCAAAAATACGTTGAAAGAAAGAAAGACTGTTTGATGGGTGCCTTGGTAAGTACGTTTCATGTCTTTATTTGCAAACATCAAAATTAATTGAAGGGCGTGGGAGATGAAGGGGTTATGTGACAAAACAGAAATTGCGAGTAATTAAAGTTCAAAGTTTTATTATTGCAGTTGTTAAAGCTTTTTTGTTTTCTGGTTTTGTCGTTAATGTGCGTATGAAATTTGTTCATTGATATCTACTTTTTGATGCACCAAGTTTTATTTGCTTACCTGTATCCATTGCTTACCATTATCCAGAGTGTTTATTTTTTAAAATGTAACATATCCCCTTCATCCTCTAAGCCCAATTGTATCTACTAAACCAGTGGTTGAAGTTTTCCTAATACAAGACAAAA
The DNA here is from genome assembly GCA_038373865.1 of Uloborus plumipes. NCBI lineage: Eukaryota > Metazoa > Arthropoda > Arachnida > Araneae > Uloboridae > Uloborus > Uloborus plumipes. The sequence goes on from JAXGGA010001413.1 coordinate 59,265, forward strand.
AGCTTAGCACGCCATCAAAAGGCTCCGTATTCAGACAACCTAAGTAAATTGAAGTCACTAGCATTAAACAGGAGAGAAACACAAAATAAAAGAAAGGGTACGCTATGAAAGATAGAAGCTTTTCGAATGAAGTCAATATTTACACCGTTATGTGTTGGGTTGTTCAGGTATGTTTTTTCAGTAATATAGGCTCACATTTCAAGCCTGTGTTAATCTGTTGAAAGTTCAAAATGAAAGTGGTCTTGAGTCAAAATGAAAGTGAGTTAAAAACTGGGTGATCTTTATTTGTTAAATTCCAAATTTTTTCAGTTTAATTACATATGTTGTTTCAGTTTCAAAAGCACATGATTGTTTCACTACTTCGTCACTTAATACCAAATGCTTTATAGAAAAAAATTCTGGGAAACAGTTTTAGCTGCCGCATTTACGAGCATTTATATAGTTTTTGAACAAGGTAGTATACAGGTACACAAAGATACTGAACGCTATTATACATTCAAAATAGTATCTAGTTACCTATCTACACAAAAGGAAGAAATCTGTATAATGCATAAATAATACAATCAATATCAGTTGCGGTCTCTGTAAATGAATTGGATATTGTCATGTTTCTTCCTCAGAAAATGCTCATAAAAAAGTCTGTTTTGAGTATCTTCCTTATAAGTTTCCGGCCTATTTTGTACGATTTGTTGTTTTATAAAAGCTTTTTGTGTAATGAAGCATTATTTACGTTAAGATAGTTTTCCTTTTGCTTTTAATTGATAAATTAGCAATGTCTCCCACTATATCTGGTTTAGAGAGCCCAGTTAATCGAATTCGGCTGCTTATTTCTGTTTATATGTATTAATAATTTTTTCCGCAAAAGATACAGCCAGTGAATGAATTCAGAAATCAAATATTTAAAGTTTTTTTTTATTGCATTAATTTCTTCATTCAGGAATTTTAAAAAGTCTCTCTTTTTAATGATCAAACTTTTCTGTTTTGTTTCCTAGATTTCTAATAATATATTTTCATCGAAAATGCATGATGCATATTTTACTTTGGGTTTACGTGTTAAACTTCAAGAAATGACCTGGTATACACACACACGTACTCATAACCATTTTGAAAGTTGTACACTGTCAAACTCAAAAGGATTTTATCGAAAGAGTTAAAGTTCTGAACCTTATCATTGTCGATTAATAATGCTATGAGTAAAACTGAAAACTATCCTGTATCTGTATCCAACCTGTGTTGATTTGAAATTGCTCTAACAACACGATTACTTTAAAAACGTTCTTTAACAAAAGGTTTTCAAGCTACTGTAGATCGATGAGTAAGTAATGAAATAAGTAAAATGTGTGATCAATGTGTATCTAAAAGCGTTAGCTAAATCTGTTCAGAAGTACGATTTTTTTTGTACGTGTGAAATAGTATAATTTATGAGTAATGTTCCAGGCAAAGCTATAATGATGAGCACAAATGTACAAGTAAAAAAGTTTCCCACAACGGGTATTAAGTTATTTTACTTACATTGACATCTCTTATATGGGCGATTCTCTGTAAACTCGTCATTTTTCACACGAAATCTGTCCGGGCACGGTTTTTTGAAATGTTCGTATAATTATAATACTATTGCTCAGAATAGGAATCTATTACTTTGGTTTGAAGGAGGGCCAATTGAAGTTTGTATTTTTCTGATAAATCATGATAGGGGGCAAGTCCCCCGCCTAGTATAACGAGGCAGGGGACTGTGCCAGGTGACTGTGTTTTTGCTCTTTGTTGCGTAATATCTGCAAAACCATTGGAACATAATTAGCAATGAGACTACTTATAAATTTAGGCACAAATCGTGCACATAATAACTGATATGTTTTATAATTAAATTAATTGACATTAATAAAATCACTTCCCAGAGGACTGTTTTCGCAATGACCCTGATGTACACTTTCATCACAAATGTGGCTCTCAAACTAAGCAAAGTAGCGTTTCAACACCGTTCTCGGCGATTTCGGCAAATTCACACTGATTACTTTAAACTTCATGCCAAAAATAATTTGTAAAAGTTATAGATTTTTCGTATTACAGCTTTGAATTTGTTGCAGGGGACTGTTTGAAAAAACTCCGGACATAATTTACATGACAATTTTAAGTTTTAGAAATACGTAATTATAATTTATTTCATAAGAAAAATATAGCTTCATTACTCTATTTTTAGATATTAATTGCCAAATTTATGTAGTGTTAATAGGTTTTTCGAAATACTATCTTGAACAGTTAGACTATGGGATTGGGACAGCCAGGGGACTGTGTTTTTGGCGCTTAAATAATTTCTAGAAAAAAAATTAAATTGTTATCACTCCAAATACAATTGGGCCACAAAGTATTAATGCTTTACTTGTATTAAGAGCGAGAATTACTTTATTACACTTTATTATTTTAAAAATACTCAGTCCGGACAGCCAATTACCAGTTTACAGAGAATCGCCCATATAGTAACTATATTTTTTGCTCCTAATGTTAGTTACGTTTCGTGTAATCCATCGTCAAATCTTAATGATTTTAGTAAAAGCTAATATGAAGGAGATGTGTGTATTTCTCAGCTCTTTTTCAAAAGACAACTGGCCCCTTACTCACTTTTTAGACTCATTTGACTTAGCCCGAGGGTCCTCTATAGATCGCTAGAGGACCCAGAGCTTTAAGTCAGATCCGAACCCACTAGGAAACGAGCTCTGATATGCTATTTCGATGGAACATCCATTCCCGAGGGCAGATGTAATATGCTGCCTCGATGCTGGCTCGAATCGAAGAAAGGATTTTTGAACTGTAGTAAGAGATAAAAAACGAAAGTAATTTTACATTTAGAGTCTGGACTTCAATTGAAGGGCTTGGGAGATGAAGGGGTTAAGTGACAAAACAGAAATTGCGAGTAATTGAAGTTCAAAGTTTTATTGTTGCAGTTGGTGCAGCTTTTTTGTTTTCTGGTATTGTCGTGAGTATGCGTATGAAATCGGTCTAATGACATCTATTTTTTTATGTATCGAGTTTTATTTGATTACCTGTATCCGTTGCTTACCATTGTCCAGAGAGTTTACTTTTTAAAATGTAACATAGCTCCTTCATTATTCAAGCCCTTCAATTCTGTCCTATTGCTAAATAAGTTGGAAAACACAATAGTTTTTGGATTGACGAAAAAGAAGTAGTAGTTGTTCGTTCTTATTTCACCTCTTTTATGTACTAATTTTTGCAAAGAATATAATATTAAAATTCAAAAACATCAATGATTTTGCCAGAAGCGAGACAATAAATTTTTTTTCAGGGATGGCTCTTTATGTAATAAGTTCTAGTAAAAATGTTTTACGTTCAACAAAATGTTTTCAAGATATACTTATTGATATTATTCCACTTTTTTTTTTTTTTTTGTAAACGAATGGTAATTCTTAAGTCAGTTGGCTACTTTCAAATAACAATAACCAATTTATACTTACTACATTATTGATCCATTAAACATTTGATTTTAAAACATCAACATATAAGAGTATTGGTTCACACTCTTATACGTTGACAACTACACATTAATTTACTGTGAAATATTTTTATTCCTTATTTAGGGTAGCAAAAGCAATCGGTTTGTTTTCCGTTTTTTTAAATGCTTTTTATGCTATTTTTTAATCATTTTGTTTTGGTTTTAAACGTGCTTGGGAAAAGCATCAAAGCTGAACGTCGTTATTTACGATTCTCGTTATTTTTTATTGTTTCTTCATGTAATGCAATTTAAACCTTAACCCTCCGACGCAACTTTACTTTTGGTGTATATTTTCTAACTTTTTTTTCCGAAATCATTGAGATTTATGGGAAGAGATGTAGAGTACTATTTGTTTTCCTGACAAGGTTGACTTCGTACTTATACTAAAACAAACGCAAATACGTAGTTAAGAGTACTGAGGTCAAACACTCTAATAGCAAGACGGTTGACCTCGGGATAAATCATTTACGTTTGAGTTAAAACAGAAGTACTTCAGCACTGCGCCAATAACAGTTATTTAGAAAGTAAACCAACTTTCTTCAGTCTTATTTTAAAAAATAAGAGTTGTTTAATGTTTCGTATGTCGGAAGTTAACTTATCACAACCTTGAAAAGCACAAATTCCTGAGTATGCTTGTGATTTTTTTTTTTTTTTTTTTTTTTTTTTTTTTTTTTTTTTTTTTTTTTTTTTAACGCGTGCTGAGTTTTTTTTAGATGATTGTAACTATGAGAAATGTACTTTCAAGGGATATTATCAGAAAATATTTCCGTGAGAAATGTTGAAAGAGCACTTCTATATCCTTTTTTTTCCTTCATATTATTTCATTTTTTATAATTGTTTGATTAAATTTTAGAAAAAACATGCATTCTGCAATAAAGCGCCATCTGCTGCTGAGTTTTTGTTTTAATGAGAGCAGTGACTTTTAAATTCTAATGCAATGAAGCGGAATCATTGCTGTTTTCCCTGTCTTGTCCCATAAAATGAAACATACGCTTTTTCTTTAAAAAGGAAATAATTTCTTTAAAGCGATAAAATCGCTATATTATTCTAAAAATTTTATTGAAATCTCTAACAAAACTTTATTCAGTTTTGAATTGTGTGATGTTTTCTACTTATATGAATGAGTGAGACCATGGTGGGGTAATGGGTGGGGAGGGGGACTTTATACGATTTCTTTGTTTGATTAGAGTGTTACAAATAGTTTTTTTTTTTTTAAATATTGAAAAAAAAAAAAAAAAAAGATGGAATGAGAAAAATACCGAAAAGAGAAATCTTAAAATGCAGAACATGTAGAAGAAATTTCTCTAGAAAAAAACTTGTATTTCATCTCCAAAACCAAGCCCAACATTTCGAAATAAACCGGGCAAGGCAAAAGGTATTCAGTCCAACTTCGTAAGAGCCTTATTCAATATATACATATTGAATAGTGTTACATAATTATAGAGAACTACTTACATATCATAGGTAAAATTTCAACATGTATTGCTTCTAAAATCTTGAGGGGGGAGAATTCCCAGGGCCTATTTATCGCACGGGCATCCAGGGCTCGTGTCCTGAGCAGGAAATTTCTAAGGGCAGGAAATTTTCCATAAATCATAATAAAAATTCTTTTTCCAAAAATTTCCCATCAGTGACTTTATTCTTTATTCATTGTTCTTTAATGTTTTCCCCTTCCTTTTCGTGCTGGGAGGGAGTAAAGATGTTTTATTTTTTAACCCTTTGACGGTTATGGAAATGAGCAGTTTCCGTTTACTTAATTCGCGCAGCATTAGGAGTACAGTAGTCGTTTTAAAAATTTCTTAAAGTATTAAAAGTACAGTACATCAGTGCAGAATAATAATGGCGAACGAAGTCAGCTCGTCAGCGTGCATTGGGGAAAAATTTCACTACGCGAGTAGTGCTTGTTACTAACCATTTCGGTCAAAATCTTGCTCCCGAGCGGAACTCGTTTGAGCGCATTATGAAGCACGATTCGATTGCGAGCTGAACTCGTTCATAACTATCAAAGGGTTAAAGCTTTACTATGATTCCTGAGTACCCTCAGTTTAAAGGAGAAACAAAAATAACTAATAATTAAACTAAGCACAAACCCTCAATTTCGACAGAACTAAATCAACAATACATATTTCGTAGGGTTATTTCCTCGAGCACGCATGCAGTGTGTGAGGGAAAAGGCTCAATTATTTTTCGTCTTGAAAACAACCTAACTTGCTCCTTATAGTTGAAGAGAATTGTGTAATGTGTAAAACGTTTTTCATGAGCATTTTTATTTGGCAGCTTTGTAATTTGTTTTTTTTTTTTTTTTTTTTGCTTTAAAAATATTTTTAAAAAGAAATTAAATCTGCATATATGAAGGGGGGGGGGGGATCCCGTAAAGAAACGCCCCTGCATAAAATAAATCAACCTTTCAAAGGGGCAGAAAAATTTGGTTGTACCCTGGGCATGGATACTTGTCAGTCGGGCCCTAGGCATTCCTCTTTCTGAACTTCCTTATGATGAACGTGTCGAAAATTCATTGATATGGAAATAAGAGTTAGAGATTATGTTTTACTGTTTATTATCGCGTTAGCAAAACAGATGGCGCCACTACTATCAAAATGAATTTATAAGAATAGTGATTTTTGTAAAAAATATTACTAGTTGTGTGGTCTTTGTAAGTTTCTAAGACATTGGCATGGCCAGTAAAAAATTTCCATTGGGGGGGGGAAGGTATGACTGAATTAGGAGGGGGAGGTGCCATGTTTCGTTCTTATCATGGTACAAAAAGGAAAACGTCCGTACTTCAGAGGAGGAGGAAGTGTGAAAATACCCCCATGACTACTACTTTTTTTAGAACTGAAAGTTCCCGCACGGTGTAGCATAGTTTATTACAGTACCAAGATTTTTGAGGTAAATTAATGCCCCCCCCCCTCCTCAGATAAGCTTATGTTCTTTAATTAGACTAAGTGATTTAAATGCACATCAAGAGAAACAGCACTGCCTTGTTTCTAAGCGTACTCGTCTCCAAAGATATGAATTTAGTCCCTTTGTCTGTGTCTGTTTTGACGGTTCACGATATTTTCCTTGTGTTGGAAACAGTCTGAGTTCTCACATATATATGACGGGGCAGAGAATATGACCCATTCTAAAAATAGCCAACCAAAACTTTTTTTTAACTTCTTTTTACGTAGTGAAGGAATTATTGTGATCGCGATAAAATGTTCACTTAAATTTTGGCCTAAATTTCCATTTTGCTCACCCCCATGGGAGAGCCCATATGCGAAATTTTAAGGGGAGGGGAGGAAAATTTTCCCATGGCTTATCAGGATATTTTTTCCAAATGAAAGCAATTTCAGTGCACATTTGAGTTATAAAAATTTGACGTAACTTCTTCATAAATGACTGAAAAAGAAATAATTTTATCATTTTTATATTTTTTGCAGAAAAAAAACTCTAAATGCAAGGAAGTAGTAATTTTGAGGGAGAGGGGTGGGCTTAAGCCCTCCCTTTCTCTCCCCCCCCCCCTTCCAGCCCGCAATATGGGTTTCCATGCTTATCCTCGAATAAATATTTGGAGTTTTTCCGGTCTGTTCACGTGGTTCATGTGTACCAGAGAGCGTTTGGACAACCGAAACATCCATTTAGATCAGTGGTTCTCGACGGGGGCGATACCGCCCCCCGGTGGGCGGTGGGACGATGTTGAGGGGCGGTGAACATGTTTTGGGTGGCAGGGGGGCGGTGGACTAATTTTGGGCGGTAGGGGACGGTGGCTATGTTTTGAAATTTGCTTGAGAGGACATATTTTCGGCGAGAGCGGTAGGAAACCTTTTTTTCACAGATCAGTAAGGATATAGCTTTTAACGTTTTTTTCTGGGGTTATCTTCTGAGCCCTTATCCTTTACGTCAGCAAGGATAGCCCAAAATTCGCCAATAGCACTGAAATTTCATAAACGTTTTTGGAAGTGGGTCCCCACTTTTATAGCGTAACTAAAATAGCCTACAATTATGTTTATCAATATCCATTAAAAAATTGTTCGAGAAAAAGCTCTAAATTTCTCACCCCTCCCTGATCAACTGGCTTAGATAACCAAAAAAAAAAAGCTTACAATAATGTTTTGAAAACTTCACTTTTAATTAGTAAAGACAAGGCAAAACAAATATGTGTTACAATGAATAAAACAAATACTTCACGTCGATCTTTCATAATAGAATTAGAATGAAAACTACATGTGTATTATCTAAAATTTTGAAATTTTTAATATTCTTTTTCGATAAAAGGAAACTTAATTTTAAGTTTACGCAATAATTCAACAGAATTTGTCAAAAAAGATTGCTATGTTTCTCATGTATTTTACGTTGCATGAAGTATTGAGTTTCTCCACATTAATTCTGTTTATGCACAGCAGTTAAAAATCCATGCTAGGCATATTTTGACTCGTAGCACCGTGAAAAGTTTGTACTCATGAAATTCACGATATTTTATTATTTAATTACACAGCAAGCAAGTAAATCTAGTTTTAAGAGTCATGTTGGAGTTAAATAGCTTTTTCTGGTTGTGTTTAGCTAAATACGAATTAAAAAGGACTGAAGAATAGTTTGAGAAACACGAAAAAATTGTTCTCACAAAAGTTGTTTTTGCTGTAAATTTTACGAAAAATTTAAAAAGAAGAACGAAAAATAGAAAATAAAAGTGGGAAAAAATTACTTATATTAGCTTATTATTAGCCACTCAAAGGCCGAAAGTAAGTTCTGAAAGTTATCCCAAAAAATATTACCAAATAATCGTGGCAGTAACCTAATGACACAATAATACTGCATTTTTAACCGATGCAAAAAATTCCTTCTTTTACAAACGTCATAAACTAGTACGATAATCATTTTTTGTTTTAATGAACTGTACAAAAGGCTAAATGTAAAGTTTTAAAAACTTATAGCTTTCTGTTTGTTCTTCAGATAACTTCAAAATTTCTTTTTTGATGTTTTCATAAAAATACGAAGTTCGTTTAAGACTTTAGCAATTTATTAAAAGGTTTTAAACCATTTTAAGTTTCCTTTTGAACTGTTTAGTTCCATTGAGAAAAAACACGTGATAAACAAATTTCGTTGTTTGTTCGTTCTTTTTTTTTCTAAGCTTTTCCCCCGCCTAAAAAAATTTTCTGAACTAAAACAGTTTGGGGGAGGGGGGAGCAGATCTAGGGGCTCCCTAGATCCGCCCCTGTGTTGGTGTGCTCTTAAATTTTTCATTTGGCAATCATTGTGTATGATTCACCCTCCCCCCGGAAAACTGTGAAATAATGGGCTAAGAGGCGCTTGTTATTTTTAATATTACTTTTCAGAAGCATTAAATATTTCTTTGCACTTGGATGAAGGCTGATAACTATTTTTTTTCATTAAGTTACTTGAAAAAAAGAAAAGAAAAAAGCAAAAGTAGGCTTTTTATTTTTTTAACGCAGAATAAACTTGAAATAAATTACTTGTTATTCTTGAATAAAAGTTTAAAATTAATTTAGTGACAGTTTTTGTCACATATTGAAATAAATAAATGCTAACAGTAGCTCTTAATTTGAAGTAAACTGTGTGTTTAACAATTTCCCTCACTACGTTTGCATGGAAAAAATTTAAAAAAAAAAAAGGGAAATCTGCATAGTGAAAATGTCAAGTCAATTTAGTTTTCTTAGGAATTCTGTATTATCTTACACAATGTTGACTTTTGTCAGACTAATACGTTAAATAATATGATAGTAAACAAATATATAAAACGAATTGCAGGTTTACTTCTTATTCCTGCTACTAGATGGCGACGCCACATTCAAACCTTTTTTTTTTTTCTTTTTCTCAACTGCGTGCGAAATCAAAAGCGAATATTTTAATTCGTTTTGAACAATAGTTGTTTGATGGCAGAAACTTTCAGAAAATCACTCGGTAAAAATTTTTTAGTTTCCCTCCGAAAACTAAAGAAATAGAGGCACGTATAAATAAAAAAGTCCAGCAATATATAGTTTATTATGATGCTTGAGCACTTAATTATGCTTTTCAATAAGCAGTGTTCAGGTTTAAAAGCTGTAATAGCATTCAGTTGCCTGTTTTCTGAAATTTATTTAGTTAGGTAATTACATGGTTTCAGTTCCATTAATTCTGCAGATTTTTTTAATGCTACATTCTAATAATTGGGCTAGAAGACTAAATTTTCCTTCTGAGATAAATTGAATTAAAAAAAAAAAAAAAATAGAAGACCTTAAATTACGCTACTAGCTTGCCTTCAGAAAGAAGTTTGAATCGTAAAATTTAAACAATAGTATTCACTAGAAAAATTAAATAAACTCGCAGATAGAGACCTAGCTTGAGTAGCATTTGGCATAGGCATTTTTAAAGCAAATCTAACCATCTATCCTCAAAAGTAAATTTTTAAAAATATTTTCCCATGCTTTCTTATTACATTGAAAAACCTATATATATTTTTCAAAGAAAACAAAAATCATGCAGTGTAGGGTTAATATTTAAGCTAAGAAAAGTTAAAGTTTGCAAAGTAGTCAAAGGTACAACTTTTTCCCCTTATTTTTTTAGAGGTGTTTCTACTTACGCTGCTGATAGAGATCAATCAGAGCCTACGCTAGAACTTTTTTTTTTTTCAATTTGACTTGTACTAGGTGCAACAAGAGTAAGTAATATTGGTGGAGGGGAATCAGAACATAGTTACTGTCAAATAAAGGTGTATTTTCTATACTGATAAATTAATGATTTGTCAAAAATCGAAAATAATTTTTAACTTATGAAAGAACAAAATTAATTTTTAGAAAACGCATTTTAATTGAAAACATATTTAATATAAATCCAAGTCACTCATTTCGTTCACAAAAATTACATTGTTCTCAAATTAAGCAGTTGCGGCTAATCCTAAGATTTTTCATAACATCTTCTGGGATATCTTCTTCAGTTTCTTGAAATCTCCGGATTTCGGAGACCCAAATGTAAAATCTTCTCTCATATTTGTCGTTGTGTGTGCGCAGGATTTTTGCTGCATAGTCTGTATGACTTCTCTCAAGTACTGTTAAGTACAAGGAAGTCTCTGGAGTAAAAATCCTTTTAAATCTGGAATTTTCTAGCATTCTAAGATCTATGCAATACACCACCAGCTCGTTTATTCTATCCATGGACTGCATTTTCTGCTTATTATGCACTCATCAGCATGGAATAGGATTTAAACGAGCTGAAGGCAAGAATCCTCTTATAGAGCAAAGAGAGCCTACAAAAACTGGGAGCTAATGTGAAAATGCTGATGAGTGCATAAAAAGCACGAAACTGCAGTTCATGGATGGAATAATAGAGCTGGTGGTGTATTGCATGTTTCTGCTTTAGCCCTGGCTTAAGGGCAGTTACTTACTGCTTTATACCCGAGCTTTGTATCAAAATTTTCGAGTTGTACCGTACCAAGTACGGTAGCTCGCTGGTGTTCTAATTTCACATTAGCTCCCAGTTTTTGTAGGCTTTCTTTGCTCTATAAGAGGATTTTTGCCTCCAGCTCGTTTAATTCCAATTCCATGCTGATGAGTGCATAATAAGCAAGAAACTGCAGTCCATAGATGGAATAAACGAGCTGGGGGTGTATTGCATGTTTCTGCCTTATCTCTGGCTTAGGGGAGGTTACTTACTACTTTATTCTAAGATCTAGTTATTGATCAAAAGGGGTAAATAGTTATAAAACCTTGTCCCTGTCTTGACTAGATGAATTGGGGTTGAAATCTTTTGATTTTTCAAACAGTTTTCTTCGTTTCTCTTTCTGTTCTTTTAACAAATTTGAATCGGAGCACCAGAACAAAGTGTTCAGATTCACCCCGCAAATCCTTATCCTATGACATCGTAAATAAGTCACTTTTATGGCACATTTTTTAAAAAATGTCAATTCTAATTTGGTACTCCGTTGCTCAGATGTATGCATAATTGAAAATTTAGTTTCAAACATAAAGAGGTCTGAAGCAATTACACCCACAGCTCAGCTATGGCATCCTCAGATTGCAGTTTCGTCCTTATTCTGGACTCTTCAGTCAGAAATAGCCAACAGCCGACCTGGAGGAAAAGAGAAGTTTTGTCTCGATTCACTCTGCTGTTCCGATTCACCCCGTTTTGTAATAGTCGAAAAAGTACCACGAAACATATTTTTGTGCCCTAGTCCGCCCATTATCGAGATATAAAGTCTTAAACTCTTCCGAAATTTTAAGAAAAGCGAGAAATTTAAAGATTTGGCGAAAACTTGGTCACACAATTACGCTGTCTATACATGCTCAGGATATTTTTGTTCCAATTATGTAAAAATGTTTGCCATTACTCAGTGAAACTCGCTCAATTTTGCTACTTATCAAATATTTCGCAAACTTTAAGACCTCGTATTTCGATAACGGGGGCAGAAACCTGCGTCCAGAAACATGTTTTACAATACTTTTTCGATTGCTACTCATTTAAAAACATTTCATTGTTGTATTCAAGTATGATTTCCTAGTTAGAAGCCCACGCAAGTAGACAGCTTGCATTAAATCTTGTCGTACACAATTTGATATTAAAGAAAGCTATTATTTAAAATATCATTGTCTTTTTGAAAATAGCTTCTACTACAAAGATCGTTTAAAACCTTGAGTAAGAAAAGTTTTTTTTGCTCATTTACTAATGGAAAGGAGGAAGGGGAAAAAAATACTTGAAAAATAATATTTCTTGGTCAGCAAGGAAATATGTGCAATTAAAATAATTCCTATAACACGTACAATTGTTAAACCATGCACACATTTATTTTTACATCAGATAACAAGAACTAGTTTTTAGGTAAAAAGTTTAAAAGACAACGACCCAATGAATCATAGCTTAACATACTCTTGGTAAAATTACCTTTCAAACAAAAACTGAATCAAAAACCGATTAATCCATTTAGGCGCTGCTGTGTCCACAGGAGATGCATAGCTTGCACGCGTACAGTTTATAATCCCCCTCTTTTCTTTATCTGGGGGTTTAAATGAGCTGAATAAGCTGACAAAAAGATGCTTATTTTATTGAATGTGATCAGAAACTTTGCTCCGATGAAGATTGCATGAAAATACACCCACAATCGGTTGTCTATTATCACCTATTATTCCTATTGTTTAATAAAATAATTCAATATTCTTGGTGGCGATGGATCGAAGTCGCCAGAAAAGAAATCTTTTCTTTTCTTTCTTTCTTTTTCCTTTTTTTTTTGGGATGAAGTGTGGTTTTCGATTAATTTGTTAAACAGAAATACTTTAACTATCCGCTCGTCTTTTATTAATTCCGAAAGATCCAAAATATTTTATCAGATCCTCTTTGCACTTTTTATTGTAACTTTGTATAAATAGAGGCAAATTTATCTTCAGCGAAATATTTGGATATTATCATATTCCTTTTTTTGTTTAATTGAAAAAAAGGCGATGCTGAAATTAAAGCGATCTAAAATTTTATAATAATGAATAATTAAAAATGAGTATAACAAATGTTTCAGTTTATTAGTATTTTCAATGTATTTTTTCGACATATTAGTTTTAATAACTATATACTTTGAGTGTAGAAAACACACGATACCGGACCCAAGCTATCTTAACCAGAGCAAACTTCACTATTGCTGTCTTTAATATTAAGGCTTTGCTTAGAAAAAAGATTTCGATATTAGCTGCGCTAAACATTTCCAGACCTTTTTTTCTCGAAATTGACTGGATAGTATACATATCTTACTTTATAAATCAATGACACTTAGAACGTACTGTATTGCCGTGGGAAGATGAAGAGCAGTATCTGCAAAGTTTTCCTCTTTTTTTTGTCATCTATTGTGCTTTAGCTTTATTGTACGAGCTTGCTTATTTGGTTTCCGCTGAAAATAAAGCACGAAAAAAAAACGTCCAATTCCAATATTTCTCTACTGTCAGTATGGAATCCAAAACTCGTTTCTTCCAATATTTAAACTCATTTCTGCAGATACTGACATTTACCTTCCCATGGCAATTAAATTCTGCAAAATTTCACAAAGAAGTCTGTTTCTCATCTCCCAAATCGTGCAATCTCTTTGCGTGTTACATATTTCTGAAGTTTAGTTCCCTTTATGTACATTTTTCTTAAAATGACTGTTAAGTGCGATATCTTACTTAATGCTATTACAATGAAAGAAACAAAAAGATATTTCTTTGACTGCTGAAGTAAATTGTTTGTAAAAATATAAATAAATGAACCAACAAATGCATTTTGTTATTTTTATGAAAAACATGTAAAATAGAAATCAAACATATAAAAATATCACCATTCAAAAAAATAAAAATGTGAAGAATTCTGACTAAAATATATGTCCATCCATATATCTAAAAGAGAAATCAATTGATTTGATTTATTGGGAGGTACATTTTATTTTCAAACATTTAAAAAGTTTAAATATTCGATTTTATTGATTAATCTTTGTTATAGTACAGAAGGACGTTCTTTAAATTAATTTTTCTAATATAATTTTTTTCACATGTTATCAGTTACTGCAGTTAACATATGGTCCATTCAGAAATTCCTATTTTATTCGTTGGAATTCTAAGTCGTATTAGGTTAAACACTCGAGTAATGTTAAACTACAATGCACTTGTCATAGCCAACTTATCCTTATACACTGTAAACAATGAATGATGTTTTTACAGTATAATACAGCTAATTTTATAGTAATAAACTGTAAAAATCGCTAATATTATAGTAAGAAACTGTAAAAATTGCTAATTTTACAGTAATAAACTACAATTGTTAACTTTACAGTAATAAACTGCAAAACTGCTAATTTCACAGTTTATTACCGTGCATTTTACAGTGTTAAACTGGAACCTCTGCTACCAGTATTATACTGTTGCTTTTACAGTACAACACAGCTAAACTTCACGGCAATAAGCTGTAAAATTTCCAACTTTACAGTAAGAAACTGTAAAATTGCTAGTTTTGCAGTTTATTACTGTGCATTTCACAGTTTTAAACTGCAACCTTGGCTGCCAGAATTATACTGTAAAAACAACAGTTTTTTTTTGCAGTGTAGACTTTTTATTTTGAGAAATATTAAAAAAAAGAAAAAAAATTACTTACTAAAGAACCCGTGAAATCAGGGCTTTATACTTCGAGACCGGTCAGGAGAGCAGCTCATCTCACGCTTTGACCAGTGAATTGGCCACCTAAATCATGTGACATGACGACATCACTAGATTTTGAACTTGTGGGGCTACTACCAAAAATAAGAAGTCTTCAAGAACGATCCGGCTACGATTGGTTAGGCCTTCTTTACTCGATTAATTGGCCTAGTACTATTCGAAATGCTCTAACGCGTCTTAGAAGATGGGAACTTCAGATTGCATAATGTTAACTGCAGTCACGACAAACATTTGAGTCAAATTATGTTTAAGAAAAAATTGCCATGGACGCTTTGCCTCTCAGAGAATGCCCTGCAGTCTCTGGCAATATTTATGAGAAATATTTGAAGGCCAGGGGAAAAATTTTAGAACTGCAGTTCTATTAACCCTGTTTTTAATGTTTTAATTTTTATATATTTGCATGTTTGGATTTTACGATTTTACAGTTTTTGATATTGCTTTTTGAGTTTTGAATTTCATCGCATGCTCTTTGCATTTTATGGTTTAATATGTTATCTTTTTACATTTTACCTTCTTGCATTTTATGCATTATTTCTTGGTACCGTTTACCTTAATATATTTTTTACTCCTTACTTTTGATGTATCTCTCTCTCCATGAGTATATGTTGAGTGTGTGCGTGAAAAGTCGAGTCACTGAACTTAGTTCAAGATCTGCTAATAATAAAAAATATTTAAGAAAAATGCAAAGATTGTTTTTTTTTGTATTGTAATAAAGATGATGCAATGAAATTGAATTAAACTTTTTTTTAATGACAAAAGTACATCTCAATGAAACCAAATCATTTACTACTGGGGTAAATTTATTTAACTATTTTTTTTACAATTTTGTTAAAATAGCACTAGGATCTAAGGGTTTTATTTTAAATACTTTTTATGTTCAGCATTATACCGTGTCTTTATTACATAGAGGATCTCGGAGGGAAACGCAATTCGATCCTTTCAGATGTCTAATTTAAATAATGAAATATTGAAAAAGACTGAGTTTCTCAATTACGGATAAGTTTCCTTGGAGTAATTGCTTATACAGTGAAATCAAATCAGTAACAACTCCAAAACTTAAAAATTACGTAAATTTAAGTAAAAAAGAATGAAATTAATAAATATAAAAAAAGAAAAATATAGAAATAAATATACAAATAAGGAACAAAAATAAATTTAAAAAATAAAATAACCTATTTTAAAAATTTACAAAGCAAGACTCTTTGTCATCCTCACTGTGTATGCCAGCATATGAATTACAAACATGTTTTAAACACGTCTGAGATCAACGAAAAACTCTGACGGACATAAAATATATACTTGGCATCGCCATGTTATTCACTTTAATTTAAGCTGCTTTGGGATTAATCATTCAGGGTATTTTTAAGTCATTCCGGATAACTTTGCCCTACTTCATATTTTTTTATGTAATAGTTTAGCAAAACTTTAAAATTATTAAGTTCAGAAATATTATTTTATGATCTCGCCGGCAGAAAGTATCACTGGAATTTCTACTTTTTTGATTATTTCACTCAGAAATAAAAAATTGAAGTGGCTTAAAGTTATTCAGACTGGCTCACATTGGATGCCTGCATTTTTTTTTACCCCCTTCAAATATTCTTCTGAGCAATTTTCTTATTGGCCTTGTTTCTTGCTTTATCAATTAATCTTTTCCTTATGATTTCTTATCTGACCCTTTCAAGTTTTATGACGTAAAATTTCGCATATGTGTACACAAATTTTGGGAATTTTTGCATATTTTTCGTTAAAATTTGATTCACTTTTCATAAAATATTTCAAGTTTTTTTTTTTTTCTCTGATTGCGTGAAAACTCAGATTTTCTTATGATAAGCGTTCACTTGAAAATAAACTTCTAAATTTCTCCATTTTTTTAAAAAATATTGCTTTTTTACCAAAAAAACTCCCCTAAAACAATATTATTAGCCCAATCTGAACGAAGGGAATGTTTAACATATCGTTATAGATGTCTCTTAACCGCAAAATATAAAATTAGCTGAATGAATTGTTTTTGTAATAAAAACATCAAGTTTTGGTAAAAAACAATAATAAAACTTTGCGAAAATAGCTCCCTTTTATATTTTTGAACACCTTAAAAATAATGTTCTTTATGTCGCCACAGATAATGCTTTACCCAGCTTTTTAATAGTTGATGTGAAACATTTTTTGTTCATCCCTCTCTAACAGGGTGTATCGAAAAAAAAATTCTTAAATTCAAAATTTTATGTAAAGTAAGAAGTTGCCTTATAGACCCACGTATACCATAAACTTTTTTTTGTCAAATTGAGAAATATTTAGGTCTGCAACAAGAGAACTAAAGTTTATAATTTACGACAAAAAATTCGATATTTTTTTCAATAATCAAATTTTTAACAATGTTTTAAGTGGACTGATGTAAACAAAAAATGCGAACAGTATTGTCAAATAAAATAAATAAGTAAATAAAAATAAAATACAGAATTTTGAACTGAAAATTAAATTTTCATTACAATTAACTACATTGAGAGTCATGAAAAATATGTCTGGCACTATTCCTGATTCAAATGAACGAAGCAATTTTTTGAAATGTCTTCCTCATTCCCTTTTTTATCCCCTTCAACTTTTCACAATTTTATAGCCACTATTTCGATTTGGTGGCAGATAGAGCATTGAAGTTCAAAAGATAAATATTTGTAGCAAGTAAGCAATTAGGGTCTATTCCACTCTATAGTACTAAAAAATCATCAAAAAATATTTTTCCCCTTTCTTTTCTTTTTTCTTTTCTTTTTTTCTTTTATTTTTCGGTTAAAAGCATGAATAAAGAAAGGTCTTACTAAAAGCCTCGTATCTAAATATATGTTCACGTTATAAAATTAAAGAAAAATAGTCGAAGTGTGGTAAGTTGTGTACGAATCGCATCACAGATTTTCAGTAAAGAAACTTACTTTCAACAGATGTAATCACGATTGAAAATATCTACGTAAGCTGCCCTGCATTAGTATATATTTATACTTGGTTTTTGAGTTGATATTTCAAATACAATTCTTGTAATTTGGTGTTAGGTAAGAAAAATAAAATTATATTTGAATAGTTATTTCTTATCTTTTCCATTTTTAAATTTTCTTACACTATAAAAGAAAGTTATTTTTATTCGTAGAAGAACGTACAACTTACATAAATAGTTTATTGAGGAGCACAATTTTATAAAAATATTAAAAAGAATAGTAATAGTAAAATTAATAATATTAAATAAAATACAAATAAAAAAATATTTATTGCGGAAAAATTTAACTTAAAAAAAACCTTATTAGCAGTATTGATTATAAGGACTAAACATGGAAACTTGACACAAAATCGAAAAAAAAGCAAATACAAATTTATTCTATTTATAAAACACACTTAATATTATTTTCAATGTCAACCAGGTGATTCTTTTCAAATGGGCGAAATAAGAAGTGAGAAAAAAAAATTTAAATCATCTTTGTCAGGAACACATAAATTATTTTCATGAGTTAACTTGAGCTCATCTGTAGTAGAAAAAAAAAATTGGTCATGGTCATATTTTTTTTTCACATAAGTTAAATCACTCCCTCGCTTATGAGGAAATATGAGTAAGTGATTGTGAGAGAGCATTATGATAAAATAGCTAGTTCCTTTTATCTGAATTGAGATCAGGTTTAGTGGGATTTAACTTCCTAAATACTTATAAATCAGTTGTAATAAGAATTTATCATTTAAATGTATTTAGTTTGAGCTGATGAAGGTAAAAATCTTTCAGTCCACTATCCCTCAAATTTTCCCTTATATTAAATATATTCCCCCTAATAAGAAATTATCATTTAAATGTATTTAGTTTGAGCTGATGAAGGTAAAAATCTTTCAGTCCACTATCCCTCAAATTTTCCCTTATATTAAATATATTCCCCCTAATAAGAAATTATCATTTAAATGTATTTAGTTTGAGCTGATGAAGGTAAAAATCTTTCAGTCCACTATCCCTCAAATTTTCCCTTATATTAAATATATTCCCCCTAATAAGAAATTATCATTTAAATGTATTTAGTTTGAGCTGATGAAGGTAAAAATCTTTGTACTACTATCTCTCAAATTTTCCCTTTCAGGGCAATATAACTAAATATCATGTAACTTTTTTTTATTCAATGTCCTGTGATGGCTATCGAAATATTCTGGTTCCATTAACTACACTGCAAAAAATGAACTGCAGTTTTTACAGTATAATACTGGCAGCCAAGGTTCGAATTAAAAACTGTAAAATGCACAGTAATAAACTGTAAAACTAGCAATTTTAGTTTCTTACTGTAAAGTAACTTTAGTTTATTGCCGTAAAATTTAGCTGTATTATACCGTAAAAACAGTATAATACTGGCAGCAGAGGTTCCTGTTTAAAACTGTAAAGTTAGCGATTTTACAGTTTATTACTCTAAAATGAGCTCTAGTATACTGTAAAAACAACACTTTTACAGTGCAGTTTTATGTGCCTTCTGGTAGAAGCTAGAGGAATTTTGATAGGTCAGTGAGGGAGTTTCAAAATATGATGGTGATAGCATTTAATAATGATGTTGAAGCTCATATTTTAATAATAAATTATAAGAATGTCATAGTATTGTCCCTATTTGAACATAAATGAAATTATTAAAATATAAGTTTTACTTTCATACTTTAATGTTGAAAAAAAATAATTTTTATAGTTGAAAGTTTGTGTGGGGACAGTATAAATGAATAATAAATGATTAATTTAACTACAATAGTAATTAATTTATAAATAAATAAATTGCAAAAACTACCAAAATAACTTCTAAACATCATATTATGCATGCTTGTTAAGTTAATTCAAAAATAATAATATAATGAGATATAGAATAGGGGACATTATTTCTGTCTATTTGAAGAGAATCACGAATTAAATCTCTAAATGTAAACTTCTTTACTGAGGATCTTCGGTGCGGCTTATATGCGGCGCGTAAAGCTTCAAAGAGGTTTTTTTTTCCCCTTTTTTGAAATTCTTTTGCAGCGTGAACGTATTTTTGGATTTGGAACTTATACGAGTGGGGCCGGTACTGTGCACCGATAAGTGTGAAAAACATTCTGGAAAAAAAAAGAGATCATTTTTAATGATTTTTTATTATTTTGGATAGACTACCCCGCTAAGTCAGCCCAGTTGCTACAAATGTTTAGCTTATGAAATTTTTATCTCTTCGCCCTTCAGAAGAATGTTAACGGTTAATGTAATGCACTGTAAAAAATGAATTGTTTTTACAGCATGATACAACTAATTTTATTGTAATAAATTGTAAAATTGCTAATTTTACAATAATAAGCTATAAAATTTATAATTTAAGTTTATTACTGGTGCATTTTACAGTTTTAAACTGGAACCTCAGCTGCCAGTATTATACTGTTTTTACAGTATAATACTGCTAAACTTTAACTAAAATTTCTAACTTTGCAGTAAGAAACTGTAAAATTGCTAGTTTTAGTTTATTACTGTGCATTTTACAGTTTTAAATTAGAGCGTCGGCTGCCAGTATTATACTGTAAAGACAACAGTTCATTTTTGCAGTGTGCTCTCTTCTCCTTCAAATCAAATTATTGCCTTTAAAATTGTCAAAAAGTCATGTAAAAAGTAGAAGCTATTTCGAAAAAGTGGTGGGTGAAGAGTGAAAACGGTGGTCTTATTTGAATTGAGTAGGTAATTTTTCAATAGAATCATCAGGAATAGTGTGGAAAACATTTTTCATGCCACATGTCGATTTCATTAGACTGCTCATATAATGAAAAATTTAACTTTAACAAATCCTTATTTTCGAGTACTATGCGGAAGACCTCTAAATATTACATTAGAAAAAAGTTGTTTTAACCACCTTGCAGTTTATGACGAGATATCTCGTCCATTTAACATGTATTCCTGGGACTGCCCAACCGCAGGGTTTTTAAAAAATAGTTTTAGAATTAATTGTTTTCTTCAGTCAACTTGAAAAATTCATGTTCCTGGACTTAAAAAAATTATATAGAAAAAATGAAGTTTTTATTGAAAATTAAACTGCAGGCCTCTTGCGGCGAATTAAAATATCTTTTGATTTGAATAAAAAATGTTTACATGTAGATTAGGGTGTCCCAAAAAAACCGAAAGTCGGAATTTTGTAACGCATACCCTCTTATTTTTTTCCTTTTACATCAAAACAATTGTAAAAAAAGTTTCATGCAATTTGAACAACGGTAACCCGTGCCGACTTGCGTCCGAAAGTGCGAACTAGCCCTTTTTCACTACGCCAAATCGAAAAAAACTTTTTTCGGAATTTCAAAATTTCATGTTGATAAAACGCTTCCCCTAGATCCCAACATGTCCCAAAAAATCATTTATCCAAATTAAAAAATATTTAGGTACCCCAAACGAGGCTTAAAATTCATAATTTTCTTCAAAAAATAACTTTTTTTCTATGTATTTTGTAAACAACAAAAGATAAATTTTAAGAAATTATCAAGATGAAAAATATGAAGCATAAAGTATATAATTAGAGCTAAATATAAGTTTTTTCTCTCATTTTATATTTATTTCTCCCGGAAATTACTCAAAATTAAGGTTTTTTCAAGTTTTAAGTTAAACTTTTCCATTTTAAATACTACATTTTTTTTTATTCATCTGAAAGTATGTTCTTTAGTGATTTTGGAACTTGATATTTTCTTTAAATGTATCTGCAATTTATAATAAATAAATAGTTAAAATGAATAAATTGAAAAAAAAAAAAATTAAAAAAACTATGACAACGAATTATTTACAACTTATATTTACTACGATATTACAGTATAATAAACATTACTAAACATACTATCGTTTCAATGTTTGTTTATTGCAGTCAGAATATATATTTCGGTGCTCTTGAATGCAACACAACAAAAATTGTTTTTGCTCCTCATCAACTGTTAGCAAACCATGACAGTCCTGCATCATTTTTACAGCTCTTTCAGCTGTATCATTTACTGGTCTAAACAATGAGACCATCCTTTTTCCTTCAAGGAATTGAGTGTTATTCGCCCATCATAGAGAACTACTCTCATTGAGAAAACTATCATCAATTTTGAGCCTAGTAGGCAAAGGCTATCTTTTAAATGATATGAACTTATCAATTGTTTTCTCTGCAAAATAATAAAATAACAGGTAACAAATGCGCGATATGAGGAAGTAACTAATTAAACAATTAGTTACTTCCTCCCCTCATTTTTTTCAATTCGGCTCAGTACACAAGAACTAGTTTACACTTTCAAGCACTAAGTCGGCATAATTTGTAATTTTTGAAATTATAATAAACATTTTCGACAATCATATTGATATTAAACAAACATTTATTCAAATTTTTTAAAGAAATAAGGTTCCCAGCACGAGGCATAAAATTTATATATTTCTCTAAATATTAGATTTTTTTAATTTATTTATTGCATCATTTGTGAATTTTAAATTGCAGATACACTTAAAGAAATTATCAAGTCCCAAAATCACTGAAGAACAAACTTTCAAAACAGCATTTGCAGATAAATAATTAAAAAAATGTAGTAGGGGAATGTGTGGCAAAGGGAAATAGCAGGGCAAAGTGAAATGGTGAAATATTTTCCCAGCTTGCAGTGTAACCTATCTAGCAATAGTTTAACTAAGTTCCTAGACAGATAGTTAATTCCTGTCAAAAAATAAATAGCTCCAAAGATCAACGAAAAAATTATACAAGTCATTTTAAAAATTTGATACCTTTATTGTAATATTCGTGGTTTTTCAAAAATATTTCTTGTTATTATAAAAGGACAAAAATTTTGTAATTATCATTTCAACCATTAACTGAGATCTACTGATATCCAGTGCAGTCCTTATTTAGTTAAAATTAGGCATTTTTTTATTTTTAATGTTCAATGTAATCGGTCAAGTGCACGCGGGGCAAAGTGGATGAGGCAAAGTGAAATAGTTCATTTCGTGTACTTATTCATTCATTTATTAAATCACTCACGTATTTCTTCATTTATTAGTTCATTTACATTCTTTTACTTAATAATTTACTCATTCATTAACTCATTTTCTTATTCGTTCTCTATTTTATTCATTCATTCATTTTTTCTTACGCATTAACTAATTTATTTATTCATTTACTTGCTCATTCGTTTATTTTTCGTTAATAATTATTTTTTCGTTTATTTACGCATTCATTTGATGAAAATTACCGTTAATAGTCGAACTGAAAAATTTTCATAACAAAAATATTTTATTTTTCACTTGCCTCATGTTTTTTTGAAGTGAAAATTTTTCACATTTTTTTAAAGTTCAAAATAACTGCCAAAGATGAAAAATAATATTTCAACGAAAGTATTATCAAAAAAACATTATTCCTTCTTTATGTACAAAAAGTTTTGGAACAAAATTCCTATTTGTTTCTTTTGAAGTAGGCAAGTAAACTTAACTATTTCACTTTGCCCCACATGAAAAATGATCAAATAAGCTTTGTGCTGAAATATAATTGAAATTAAAAACCAACGTAAATAAAGCACAAATTAGGTAGAAAGCACAAATTAGGTACAGCATGTACTGCGTACATGCTGTACTTTCTACCCAATTCGTGCTTTATTTATGTTGGTTTTTAACTTCATTTGTAAAAAAATGTGGTATTTAAAGTGCAAAAATTTAACTTAAAAATTGAAAAAACCTTAATTTTGAGTGATTTCCGGGAGAAATAAATATAAAATGAGAGAAAAAACTTATATTTAGCTCTAATTATATACTTTATGCTTCATATTTTTCATCTTGATAATTTCTTAAAATTTATCTTTCGCTGTTTACAAAATACATAGAAAAAAAAGCTATTTTTTGAAGAAAATTATGAATTTAAAGCCTCGTTTGGGGTACCTAAACATTTTTTAATTTGGATAAATGATTTTTTGGGACATGTTGGGATCTAGGGGAAGCGTTTTATCAACATGAAATTTTGAATTTCCGAAAAAAGTTTTTTTCGATTTGGCCTAGTGAAAAAGGGCTAGTTCGCACTTTCGGACGCAAGTCGGCACGGGTTACCGTTGTTCAAATTGCATGAAACTTTTTTTACAATTGTTTTGATGTAAAAGGAAAAAAATAAGAGGGTATGCGTTACAAAATTCGGACTTTCGGTTTTTTTGGGACACCCTAATGTAGATCTGTAGGGCAAGTTTCTTTCAACTTAAAATTTTTGAATTTACAAGGGAAAAAAAAAAGATTTTTTCATACATCCCACGTCCAAATTCCGCCATAAAAGTTAGATGTTTCGCAGCAGTTCTAAAAGTTTTATCAAACATCTTATAGTACGAAAATTATATTTTCGAGCAGTAAAATGACAAAACTGCAAATATTGTGGATTTGTTCTTAGTTCAAGTATGGAGATAAAGTTATTAATAAAAAATAGAAATACAGTTGAACCAGTCTTCAGTATAAAATTTTGCTCATTTTTTGTTATAAATCGGAAGAGTAAATTTTTTCTTCGTTGATAATTTACTTTCAATTTCTTACTCAGATCAGATCAATTGTTTTAAATTTTGCTTAATACAGTAGTAGTTGAGATGATGTAAATGTGTCGTAACAATTTTAAGTAAAAGTGTGGCCTAAGCTAAGAGGTCGCCGATGAAAGCCAAAGTTAGACATTTAAATAGTCTTCAAAAATTTAATGGTTAAAAAAAACTATTAATAAACTTAATGATAAAAACAAAACATAACTTGTTTGGTTTCAAAATTTATTTCTGGAAACGTTTAAGTGAACTGACACATAGTCAGCTTGACAGATTTATCAACGCTCATACTTAAATAAAGGAATTACTTTCCGCATACAGTTCCGTAGTTTCTCTTGACCAGTAAAAACGGTACTAAGAAAAAAAAATTATTTTCCTCAAAAAAAGGAGGGAGATAAAACATCACATAAACGAGTCTTGCTTGTTTTTATTCTATTACATTTTCAAAATATTTTAATTATACTTAAGATGAAATCAGCTCCATCCTTTAAAATCTTATTATTTCATTTGTATCACATTATAGTGATTTTACTGGAAAATACGACAAAGTTGACAATTCCTGTTCATGCTTTGTAGTTTTCTTTTATTTTGAAGCCGGATCTACTTTTTCTGTACCGATCGCTGCCTCTACACTTAATTTTTTGATCTATCTCCTCATCGGAAGTAGTTCGTTTCTCCCAGGGACAATCGTTTCAAAGTGCACAGCAGTATTTCCAAATAGTTTAAGTGAGAAAAAAACACAAGCCCCCTTCGGAATTTTGCAATTTTAAGCCTGGAGTACTCGTTGCTCCAGTGTGGCAGCAGAAATTGCTTAGGAAAGATGGGAATTAAGTTAGGGGTCCAGATATCATACTCCGAGGAAGGCAGAAGAGAGAAAGAAAAAAAAAAAGAAGGGAGATCGAAACACAAAAACTAACAACTCCCCGCGTATGGAATGTTTGCAGGGTTGGTTGAAAGGCAAGGCTCGAGCAGCCGGTTGAGGTAAATGGGGTTTCCATTTCTCGTAGGGATGGACCTGTAGGAATCGCGGGATCGTAATTTGTTGGCATTTGCAGTGGTAGAACCTCCACTCTGGAGAATTGTGTCGCCTCCTTTTCCGAGGAGATTGGTAGAGAATCCGAAATAATGAAGTTAAAGCCAAGGATAGAACGAGATCTGGGGGGGATGTCGAAACAGGCGAACACTGCTCTGCGAACCCTATTAGAGCGCTGATGGCGTGCCGCTGTACGTGGTGGATCTTGACGCCAGGGGCTTAAATTTTTGATAAGATTGTTACTGGGCGGGCGAAGCGATATTTCTGCAGTCATTACCCGGGCCCTGCAAAGCGAAACTGTTGTCAGACACTCGGTAATGGACGGCGCCAGCGAGGAAGAGCACAATGGAGAAATTATATTTGACTTTCCGGGCCTCCATCTCCCTCTCTTTCTAGCGCGGGATAAAATAAAAGCTCGAGCAGAAGAGGAAGGGGAAAAAACGCGAAACTTGGGAAACAAGTAATGCATTTGAGTCTTAGGTGTAATAACGAGACGCGGACGATACGGCGTTTTGACTCTTGGATATGTCCCCTACTTTCTCTCGGCCCGTAGTCAGACCTCTGCTGATTTACAGGGAAGGAGAAATTTATTGCATCACTGCCACCCCCCCCCCTTTTTTTTTCTCCTCCACTTTTATGCCAATATCTTTTTCGCCTTCCTAGCTAAACTTTAGTTTGTACTTACGCTGTTTGTAAATTAAAACTATTTAAATTTTCGCTTTGGATGCTCGTCATTAATAACAATGAAAATAGAATTTAGTACTCCATTGAAGAGCATTTGAAATTTTTCTGAACTTTTGATTCAATAATGCAAAATTATTATTAACTTCGTTTTCTTTTTAACGCTAGTGAAGTTTTGCCTTTTTACCATTTTGATTTACACATTTTTCATTTACACATTCTACTTCTCTTTTTTGTTTTTCATTTTCTAAAAAATGAAAGAATAAAATACGCTTAAAAAGGTTCACCTACTGGAAGGTTAAAAATATTTATTTTCCTTACCCCCCCCCCCCCCCCCCACTTTTTGACGTTATACCTTTTTATTTTATTGACGTTATACCTTTGGCGCTATGCTGATAAAATATTAACAGACAACGGAACTAGTAAAACGAAATATAAATCCAAGGGGTGTGACGAATTGCCGACAACTTGCAAATATATCGCCAAATTTGGCGCTAATAGTTAATGCCAAGTTCAAGGTTAGCTTTTTGATATTGGTGTAATTTGAATTGTCTCTTGGAATCGAACGTTGAAAAATTAGCGTGATTTCAATCGCTTACCTCTGAGCGATTCCATACCAAATCACCGAAAAAAAAAAAAAAGTTGGTCGCACGACCGACTCGGATTTTTTTTTAATTTGGTACACAGATTGATGGTATAGAGGTATGAAAAAGCCCAAAAGGAAAGTTACCTGCTCCACTTATTTTCTGAGATACATGCCCTCAAAGTTTGTCCGCCACGTCAAAATACTAAAAAAGTGATGTCATTTAATCATTTTTTATAAAAAAATAGTACTCATGCAAAATAAAAGTGTTCGATATCTATGGAAACTAGTTACTCCAGGCATTCTGAAAAAAAATACTAGAACGTTCATAATGAAAATTGCCAAGGTACAGGGCTCTTTGAAGTTGTCACCACAAAAACTTGATTTTGCAGATTTTGCTAAAATTCAGGCATTTATTACAAAAAAAGGCAAACAAAACCAAATGTTTTCTCACTTTCTGGTAGTGTACAAGTCCTCCCTGTAAATTGCTACGCAATAAATTTTTTGGGTTTCTCACTCCTTCTTGGAAATATTTTAGCTTAAAGATAAGCCGTAAGGCAAAAAATGCGTTTTTGGCCATCTTGGCAGCCATTTTTCTCATAAAGGGGGAGCAGTAAAAACTTTAATTTTTTTTTAAACAAGCCACTGATATGTTAGCTATTCACAGGAAAAGAGTTTACTTTTGGTTATTTCTCCCATTAAGAGATATCCTGCTGACAGTATATGCATGTTTTTCGCGACGACCATATGCTTTTGTTCCCCCTCTCATGGACTTAAAATTAATTAAACCAAAAAATAATGATATATTTATTATTAGCTGTATTATCTACCCAATATGTCATGAAATTTAATTTATTAAATCATTGAACAATAAATTAGATAATTGATGAAAAAAAGAAAAAGTATTTCTCTGATGCCTGAGCATTATGCATTCATAATTATAAAGCACTAAATACTTTCTTGAGAAATTAATTAACATGAATGAGCTCTAAATATTTATATTATAAGAAATACCCAATCTTGTGATTGGGATACTCCTGTTTTTAATTGAAGAATTTCTTGAATATCACATGAATATCAGGAAAATAAATGAGGTCTTTTCGTTTGATGTAGGATATTTTATGACAAATTTCATTTGATGGGCTACTAACTGAGCATGGTGATAAAGAGCTATTAATTTCAGCATCCAATTCCATTTTACCTTATTAACAGTAAACTATTTACAAAACAATTAAATAAATAATTTAATATAAAGCCATGCTTGAAGGATTAAAATTAGTGCAACTAATTTATTCCCATACTGATCTTTACAAAATTGGCATGCGTTGAGCACTGATAAGAACTGACAAGA
Source organism: Uloborus plumipes (assembly GCA_038373865.1). Taxonomy (NCBI): domain Eukaryota; kingdom Metazoa; phylum Arthropoda; class Arachnida; order Araneae; family Uloboridae; genus Uloborus; species Uloborus plumipes. The sequence continues at coordinate 87,063 of JAXGGA010001413.1, forward strand.
AAAAGTTTACTCACTAAAATATTAGTTCACAGATACTATAAAGCATACATTCTATTTTCCACAAAATAATACTGCAACAAAGAACAAGGGTATCCTCCTGTTTATAGCCATCAATCAGGAACATCCAATCACAAGATTGGGTATTGCCTATGAGAAATATTCGAAGCTCCTTTATTTTAATTGATTTTTCAAGAAATTCTTTAGTACCTACCCCTTTATACCCTTGTTCTTTGTTGCAGTATTATTTTGTAGAAAATAGAATGTACGCTTTATAGTATCTGTGAACTAGTATTTTAGTGAGTAAACTTATTCTTGTCAGTTCTTATCAGTGCTCAACACATGTCAGTTTTGTAAAGATCAGTATGGGAATAAATTAGTTGCACTAATTTTAATTCTTCAAGCATGGCTTTATATTAAATTATTTATTTAATTATTTTATAAATATTTAACTGTTAATAAGGTAAAATGGAATTCGATGCTGAAATTAATAGCTCTTTATCATCATGCTCAGTTAGTAGCCCATCAAATGAAATTTGTCATAAAGTATCCTACATCAAACGAAAAGACCTCATTGATTTTCCTGATATTCATGTGATATTCAAGAAATTCTTCAATTAAAAACAGGAGTATCCTAATCACAAGATTGGCTATTGCTTATAATATAACTATTTAGAGCTCATTTATGTTAATTAATTTCTCAAGAAAGTATTTAGTGCTTTATAATTATGAATGCATAATGCTCAGGCATCAGAGAAATACTTTTTCTTGTTTTCATCGATTATCTAATTTATTGTTCAATGATTTAATAAATTAAATTTCATGACATATTAAGTAGATAATACAGCTAATAATAAATATATAATTATTTTTTGGTTTAATTAATTTTAAGTCCATGAGAGGGGGAGCAAAAGCATATGGTCGTCGCGAAAAACATGCATATACTGTCAGCAGGATATCTCTTAATGGGAGAAATAACCAAAAGTAAACTCTTTTCCTGTGAATAGCTAACATATCAGCGGCTTGTTTAAAAAAAAATTAAAGTTTCTACTGCTCCCCCTTTATGAGAAAAATGGCTGCCAAGATGGCCAAAAACGCATTTTTTTGCCTTATGGCTTATTTTTAAGCTAAAATATTTCCAAGAAGGAGTGAGAAACCCAAAAAATTTATTACGTAGCAATTTACAGGGAGGACTTGTACACTACCAGAAAGTGAGAAAACCTTTGGTTTTGTTTGCCTTTTTTTGTAATAAATGCCTGAATTTTAGCAAAATCTGCAAAATCAAGTTTTTGTGGTGACAACTTCAAAGAGCCCTGTACCTTGGCAATTTTCATTATGAACGTTTTAGTATTTTTTTCAGAATGCCTGGAGTAACTAGTTTCCATTGATATCTAACACTTTTATTTTGCATGAGTACGATTTTTTATAAAAAATGATTAAATAACATTACTTTTTTAGTATTTTGACGTGGCGGACAAACTTTGAGGGCATGTATCTCAGAAAATAAGGGGAGCAGGTAACTTTCCTTTTGGGCTTTTTCATACCTCTATACCATCAATCTGTGTACCAAATTAAAAAAAAATCCGAGTCGGTCGTGCGACCCCCATTCGGTGATTTGGTATGGAATCGCTCCTCTGTATATGTTACCTACTTCGGTCAGCAACAAATTAGGAGATATCGGTATTTGAAATGTTTTTTTTTTTCAAGCGAAGGCACACTTGTATTTCATTTCTCCGTCAAATATCACCTACTTACTGCAGTTTCAGATTTCTGAATTCGGCAATAATAATACAATTATTTCAGGTTAATATATGTAATATCCCTTGTAAGTGTAGGAAAGCTCTATGAGTTAATAAATAAAAGTACGTTCATTTAAGGAATCATGATTTAACTAAAGATTTAACTAAACTTTCAAATAAGTTCATGAAACTACGCACATTGTTTCTTTATTTTTTTTCCAGTACATAGCTAAATTCTAATGAATTGCAGTTCGAACAGATAAGATAATAGAAAACTCTATTCAATGTTTTACATTTAGAAACAGCACTAACAATGTTGATGGGTGATGTGTAGTAATGAAACATAAGTTTTTGTAACAAGTAGACTATTGAATAGCTATAAAAAAGCATTAAATTACTATAGGATAAAAAGTTGAGTCATTTCTGTTTCGTATTCCTGCTTGGCCTTGTAAATAAGAACTGTCTGTTGAAAAAAAAATGCATTTGAAAATAAAATGCAGATGGCTGTACAGTACACACAACAATATCAGAGTGAATCAGCGGGTGTTTCGCAGCACTGTACAAAGCACGGTTTCTATACAATAGAATGAGGTAGAATATATAGGATTCGTATACGAAATAGCTATAATACATAGAATAAACTGATGAAACTGCTTCAGTCAGAAATGAAGTCACAATGGAGCAGTTCCATTTTGATGGACGTATCAATTGCTCCCCAAAACGCTCTATTCAGAATTTCGATTCACTAGTGGTCATCATTATAGACTCGTTTTCTAAAAATTTGTTTTCATTATAACTGAACTCGGTATTACTTTTTTTAAATTAAAATAATTGGAAAAAATAGTACAAAATTCGCTATCTTGTCAAGTAAATTAAAATATAAAACACCTTTAAGTAGCATACTTTTACAATTTTTCTGGAGTAAATTTACATTATTTTATAAGCGTTTAGTATATGGTTAATCACAGTGTAGCTTCTTTACGCTATAACTTCTCTGGGACTTAACATTGAAAATTAATTTCATCAAAATATTGAGTGAAGGACCAGAGAAGTATATATTTTGTCATTTCAAATTGGGTTTGTCGCACAAAGAATCGAAACATCGATAATCTAATATGTGACCCAATTTATGCAAAATATAAAGCAGTAAGTAACCTCCCCTAAGCCAGGGCTAAGGCCGAAACATGCAATACACCACCAGCTCGTTTATTCCATTCATGGACTGCAGTTTCGTGCTTATTATGCACTCATCAGCATGGAATAGGAATTAAACGAGCTGGAGGCAAAACTCCTGTTATAGAGAGTCAACAAAAACTGGAAGCTAATGTAATTTTTGAATTTGCCCCACAATTTTCGCGTTGTACCGTACCAAGTGCGGTTGCTCACTGTTGCTCTAATTTCACATTAGCTACCAGTTTTTTTTTTTTTTTTTTTTTTTTTTTTGTTGACTCTCTTTGCTCTATAAGAGGATTTTTGCCTCCAGCTCGTTTAATTCCTATTCCATACTGATGAGTGCATAATAAGCATGAAACTGCAGTCCATGGATGGAATAAACGAGCTGGTGGTGTATTGCATATGCAAAATAGTTTCGTCCCATTTCGATTAAATAAAAATGCATTTATGATTTGGGAAACACGTATTGCTAATGATGACACTGGTAAACAACGATTTTATCAAATGAAACATTTAGTGTTTCTAGGGCAGTTTTTGATTTTGATTTCAAATCCAATCAGAATTTTCCCATCACCTACAGTTTTTATGTGATCGTATGTTTAAGTTATTAATTTTTCCTGTGTTTTCCTATTACGTACTGATAAAAACTCATAATTATCAATAAATACCTGTCATAAAGAGAATAAATGTGGCGATGGTCAGGTTACATGTTACTGCAGTGGTGACATGGTGGTCAGTCTTAATAGCACCAATTTTCATGACATATTCTACCTGAATTGAAATATTTTTTAGTGTTTTTATATTTCAATGCAAACATAAAGAATTTATAAATTTTTACTTCAAGGAAAATGCTTTAGTACACTGTATTAGTATCGACACTGTTTTTTTCTTATTTTAATATAAAACAGAGGAGACTTGGTATTAACTCTTTCTAAACTAGTTTAAAAGCTATACTATTGCATGATTGAAACACATTGCCTTCGGTGCCCACCACTAGCACATTCAGTCAAAATAAGGGAAACATATGAAGATTCGCAAGATTTTTTAGATCAAATTTAATTCAACACGTATGGGACAATTATTTCTGGCCTAAAATAAAATGTAAAAAAGTTTATTAATCGCTGGTTTTCTGTACAATGCTGCTTTCTCCCTTGCTAATGGGATAGCAGTGATAGGAAAATTAAAAAAAAAAAAAAAAAAGACTGGACCTGTTATTCTACCGGCCCTTCATTTTAAATTAGACTTTTTCAGAAACTTTGTGGAGACTTTGTAACACTGGGTGCTAGATTTGAATACTTAAAACCAGAACTTCAGGTATTGTTGATGCAAAGTTAAAAAGAAACGTATGCTCGGAACCCTCCCATTATCCTACTGAAAATTTTTTTACTGATTAATAATAGACACTCGAGGGATATTTTTAATGCTAAATACCGAAAGAAATGACCAATAGCTAAGTTTTTTATTGTTATTCTAGTATTTATCATGCAGGTGAGTATGCAAATTTCTTTGAAACTTTAGTAGAATGTTACAAAGATTCTGTCGGTGATGAAGAATGTTTGCATAGTTGAATTCAGCGCAGCAGTTTACACTAAAGTCAGGTATTTTTCTCCATTTATCGGAAAAAAAAGTTTTTTTTTTGTAGACCAGTATAATAGCTTTTCAAAATATTTTCTCACATTTTTAAAGCGAAAGAAATTTCTTTTTTCTTCTCTTTAGTTCCTGCAAATGTAACAAAAGTTTTGGGATTTTTTTGTGCATGTATGCTCCCGCTGTAACATCTTTGTTTTATTGGAGTATATATACTTTATGTAGTATGTATTACTTTATAAAGTAAATATTTCCTGGTTTAGTTGACCAAGAGACATTGCAAAAAAATAAAACCAAAGCTTAGTTTCTGTTCTTTTGTTACACTACACGAAGTTCTTGCAATATTCTCTTGTCAGTATCTCTAATCCGCAATAAAGTTTTATAAGTAAGATATCTGATCATACCGTGTAAATTACTTACAGTGAACTCTCAGTTATGCGCCGGCCCAAGGGACCAACAGAAAAAGGCGCATAAGTGAGAGAGACGCATGTGAACAAGCCTATTTAAAGGTCTAAAACGCATTATAAGTCCTATTGAGAGCACGAATAAGAAGGTTTCTATAGAAAAGGGACATATTACTACAGTTTGGCAATTACTGTAACGTAACTACAATGATAAAGGGAAAACAAAAACTGTAGCATACCTAATTACAAACTGTTCCCTTTAAAACTATCCATAATAGGTAATAGTCCCTCTCCGAACTCTAGTTCATGCGAAAAAAATTTCTTCCGTGAGCAATAAAGGCGAAAATGCTTATTTATTTTTATTTTTAATAAATACATTTTTCTACATTTTACGGAAAATTCGGCGCAGAAGTGAAATATTTATTTTTAGAGCGACGCATAAACGAGTAATATTATCATTCTTTTCCTATGGAATGTGCAAGGACCAGTGAGAGCTCACTGTATTTATTTAATTTTCTGACTATTTGAATTTCAAATGATTTCCTTAATTGTCTTTTAATTGCTCATCTTAATGTAATGTCCTGTAAAATTTAACTCGGTCAAGTACCCCATTTCTTTCAATATCATTTTTTCTGACTTACACTCTTATTCCTTTTTTTTAAAAATAGTTTCGAACCTTGAAGTATAAATTTTAAATTCTTAACTTTGCATTGACAGACGGTTGGTGGAAAACAGCGCATAACGGCAAGAAATTGCGGTGAAAATTCTATCCATGTCTCCGTGTTAAAAAAAAGAGAGAAATTTTCTTTACCACGCAGAAATGGAGCTATGAGGTATAATAGTGAAAAAATGGTTCTAAAAACATCTCATGAATATTTAAAGCGTTTTGAATGAGAAACGTGGTGATTTAAAGTTTATGTAAAATTTGCAAGAAAGTTTTCAAATTTGAAAAAGTTGAAAATTAAGCTACGGCATTTCTGAAACTTTTCACTTCTAAATCAATGCTCCTGTGATCTTTAAAATTCACAGTGCTGAACATTTCTGTTATGCTTTGTTTAGTTTATTTTGCATTGTGTAGCTAACTTATTTGAATTTTATGTTTGACTACATGTATCATATTTCCATTAAAAAGTTTACCATGTATTATATTCTAAGGTACGTGGCAGAGAATTTTAACTCTGGCAGAAATTAAAAAGTTGAATATAAGTAGACCGACCTTGAACCTTTCAGAACGTTTGGTTTAATGAGTAGCTCATATTTTTATCCTTTTCTTAACTTTTTAGCTGCAAAATATAGTTAGGAATTTTCGGAAGATGGCTTCCCGTGTGACTAAAGCTTGCTTTGATTAGATGAAAGGTCTGAGAGAAACACTGATGATAATAGAAATTTAGCATATAACTGAACGCGAAAATAAGCTTAGTAGTCTTCAAATGCAATTAAGTAACTGCACTGACTTGTCGATAGACAATATTCAAGAGCATAGTTGCTGACAGAACTAAGAAGTTTGCACTTTCTTAGTAAGCTTTGTTCAAACAGGAAATGTACAGCAGAAAACAATACTGGGTTTTTTTTAGCTTTGTGGATATAACAAAAATAAAGCGATTTATTGCCAGAAATGAGGCAATCGAGCTATAATGGTGATTTGCAACAAAGATAAACTCGGTCAGATATAAGGAAACGTGGTCGTGGTGAATTTTCAAAGGTCTCTGCGCAACAATCATTCGTTTGCATCGTTAAAATGCCAAAATTTTGCCGAATTAATGGGACCACAAAAAATCATTAAACATTCCAATAAAATTTCAAATAATTGTATCGATAAAAAAAAGTCATTCAATAATAATTAAAGTTCCATTAAAATGTATATCTACCCTCCACCTCCAGTGTTTATTGCCAATATCGCCAAGCGACTACGTTACCGTAGCTCGTCGGAGCCTCATCAAGCTTTGACAACTTATTTGTTTATTCTGTTACAAGGTATATTTTTCAATTCCAAAGAGAAGACACTGGACGACAGATGTTCAGCAGGGTTTGGCCAGTTTAACGTTTTTTAAAAAATGTAGACTACTTGAATAAAAGTATCTTAAATTAACTTACTACTCACATAGTAAGAAGTCACATAGTAAACCGTGTAGTAATAAACTACACGGTCTCTTGGTCATTTTGTGAAGACAGTTCAGAATTTCTGCAGCCTTACTTTTATGAATTGTTGCTTACATTTTCATTTTTAAAGTTCTACATTTCTATATAATTTTTGTCAAATTTTAATTGATGTTTTGTTTCCTTTTGTATTTGTTATTTAACTTTTGTAAACGATTGTAAATAATGTTGACAGTCTAAGATTTCTTCCAAACCATACTTATTAAAATGATTCAATACTTTTAACAAGTTCGTGGTCTTTGAAAAAAATTAAAAATCTCGATTTCAAATTTGATGTCAGCACCCATGTCGCATACTTATGCGGCGCGAAAAAATCCCTTGGGTATTCGTTTGGCTTTGAATGTCCTCAGCAAAATTAAATTCACATGGCTGTTTCGGATCAAAAAGAGCCCATCTGTCTGTCTTCATTTGGCGGAAACTAGCGTCGAAATTAAATGTGACATTGACATCCCCATCTTAATGGTGGCACATGTAAGCCTGGATGCCATGTCGGGGGATCGCCACTAGGCCCAAAAGATTAAAAGCCTCTTAGGCAGCCCCATTAGAAATAAAGTAAAAAAAAAATTCAAAATCTGAAAAAGTAAAACGTTACCAACCTTTTACTCGTATAATTTTCAACTAAGAAACATTTTCGTGTCAAAATCGTTGTCTAAAAGTTTGCAAAATATTTCTCGCAGAATAGTAATAATTAAACCTCACCGCTTTAAACCTTATTAAATCAATAAAACGTTTAATTTTATGCTCTTTAAGAACAATGAAACAGCCTTACTGCAGTCATCAAAACGCACTAATTTTATCATAAGTGTCGGAAAATATTACCTTACACAAAATCGAATCGTTTCAGTTTTTTTCCAGCGTGAAACTTCATTCTGAAACGAGAAGAAAGTATCTGTCAATCATTAAATATTCATTTAATCGAATATATGGGAAGTTGGGCGCTTGAGGTTAGTGGAATTCTTTTTATTTCCCAATGTTATACTTTGGAGGTTTGCACTGGGATGAATTATGCTACCCTAGGGTAAGGGGGAAGGACATGTAGGGCGTGGCTATAATTCTGAGAGTGCCTATTGTATCGTGATACATTACATTCTTCCCTGGTGGATTGAATCTGCACTCTACCGTCTACCAGTGCCAAAAATTTCTCCAGGAAAGGATTTCTAAGCTGTAATTAGAAGGTTATTGTTATCTTAAGTAGAATTAATGTAATTAAAATACACACAAGAGGTTTCTTTTGAGAGGCGTTTTTGGTAACGTGCTATGGGGAAAAATCAATGGGATGTGGATAAGAAAAGTTTTGCTTAGTCAGAAGAATGGTATTATAAGGATTTTTTTTTTTTTTGTCAAAACAAGAAAACAAAGTTAGAGAGGAGGATCATTCATCTGTACTTATGCCTTTATACATTGTTTTTTTATCATTTTTTATTTGACATTAGTAAAAGCAAAAGTTTCAGAATTTACTTAAATGCTTACTGAAAATATAGATCTTTCATAGAATGTTAAGCATAAATGTTTTTTTTTAAATTCCCCACAATCAAAGACAAATTACATTATAGAAAGTAGTTAAATATTAAAACTATATGATATAATCGACACAGCAAATTATGGTAACCTTGAGCTGTGACTAGTGTGGATTTACTTTGCACCCTATCAAATATTTTAATTGATTTCGAGCAAAAGTAAATAAATGAAAACTCAATGTACTCTTTTATCTTGTTTATGAAATGGTTTTTCTCCTCTTTATTTTAGAAAAAAAAATATTAATATTGTACACAACTCGTTGCATCATTAAATAATTCCAAATTACTGTTTCGAGGCTACTTTTGGCGTTTTTGAAATCACGCTTCCTAAATTTAAATATTCTAAGTAATATAATAAATGATTGAAATTTTAGGATATTGTAAAGTAAAAACGGCTAGTTTTGACATATTCAAAAATATTTATCTACAAAACTTTCTTTTGTATCCCCCCTAACTTTGAACTAGACTGATAATTATCTTGCACATATATTTTATAGGTATTTTTTCTTAGTTTTGGGTAGGAATCAAATTTTAAAGAATGCTTCTTCTGTTTAACACATCAAATAATTTTTGTTCAACCGACCAAATACAATGAAACTAAAATCGAGAAGTTGAGGCTGAAAGTTATCCTCCATGATTGTATGATTTGAGTTTGCCTTAAAACTTTTAGTCCTAGCTTTCCGTTGAAAATAAATTTGTTTCTTAAAAAGTGAAATATATTTTTTTAGTGTATAATCAAAGCAATCAATCTTTGGAGGAAGGTTGTCTAAGACTGCACCTGCGTTATTAATTAAGTGAACCTCGTAAACATTGCTCGTTTTTAGTTTAACCCATAAGCTAGTCTTTAGTTTTGCAGTTGAAATATTTTCGTGATTAGAACATTCATTTCCCAAATTGCGTGTTTGAAGCATATCAAATCCTTTTTGATGGAGCAAATAACTCTTACTAGGGAAAAACAAAAATAGTGTAAAAATGAAAAACAAAACATGTAGAAATCCAAAGAGCATACTGAGACATGTTTTAACGCAAAAAATATTTGCACCCGTGCCTCCCTTATCGAGATATAAGGTCTCTTAAATTTCTGTCGAAGTTTTAACAAAAGCAGCAAATTAAAGACCTGGTAAGAAATTTAAGGTATTAGATTTCCCCGTTACACAATGCAATTGTGACAGGACACTCATCTGCAGAGCGTGTGCAAGATGTCTTCCATTATTAACCGAAACTTACTATGGCCACTTTTCTGGAAATTTCTGCCGATTTTAAAACATTATATTTCGAGAACGGGTATACGAGGGCAAATTGTGAATACGTCCAGAGACATGTTTTACAATGTTCTTTTGATTGCTAGTAAGTTTAGTATTTTTAAGTATGTTATCGTATCCTGGTAGATAGTTTCTCGCATCAAAATGGCGTACTGATGAACCATGCCATTATGAGACAGTGAGAAGCAAAGAGATTAAGTGGATTTTTGGAAGTTTTGAGTAAAACGAAAGCAAAGTTAAAACCCAAAGTAAGCTTTCACTGAAAATATTTTCTGTTGTATAGCAGCACGTACCAGGCCTATACTGCCGTGCTAAGCACAAAAGTCGTATCTGCACTTTTTAACAAAATTGAATTATCGCCACCAGGTGTCTCTTTGTGACATATTTTACCTAAATACAAAATTATATAGTCGTTTGAGAAAGGAAAATGTTTTTTCTTTAAATCTGAAAAGTTTCATCTGAATCAAATACATGGTGGCACAAAACTTTAAAGAGTAATATCTCAGTTTGAGCTTGACTGCAGATACCACTTTTGCGGTTAGCACGGCAGTAGTACCATCTAATGCCCCAGCAGAGGATAGGTTCTCATACCAGTTACCATCCTATCCAAACTTTTTATTTCTGTACTTATATATTTTTGCTTCGATATGGTTTACATAATGTGCATTTAGTTTATTAAAACAGGAGATTTGTATCTCAATGCTCAACCAGCAAAATTATGATTACAACCTTGATTTTAATCCCTACGTTTCTACACGATATAGGCCGGTTGAGTAATTTACACTAGTGGTTGTATTTATATTGCTAAATTGTTAAAAACGGTTATATAAGTATAATGTTAAATCATTAAATACTATGATCAATTTTTACATTTTTCTACTTATCTTTGTACTTCAAACGTTCTCATATAATTACCACTCTTATTTTTTTCTTTGTTCCGTTTCTTACTCTATGTGTTAGGTTTTTGTTCCAGTAGGCTATTAATCCTTTTCATGCTGGCTACTTTATTATAAATTCATAGTTTTTTTTTTTTTTCAAATCCTATCTTTTAATTTCCATTGATCGTTCTTTATCTTACGAAGTTTTCGTATTTCTTTTCAATGAAGTTTTTCTTTTTCAGCTTTTTTTATACTGATTATTTTCCTTCGCATTTCTAATTCCTCCATCGGCTGATTTTCTTGCTATTTATGCTAATTTCTTCGCTGAAAGACTCAAAAATATAAAAAAATAAATTAATATTTAATTAATTTATTTTAAATTAATATATTAAAGTACATATCGTCAACACAAAACATGCGTGCCTAACTCACTGCTATAAATAGTTCCACTTTCACTGTACGTTACACGTTTTTCTTTTGTCGAAGGCAACTCACGGTTTAGAGAGGAAATTCAGTTAAGAATTTTCACTCGAAATAAAATTTAAAAGTAACACCTTGTCATTCTAGGAAGGGTTTCTTACTTCAGAAAAAGTTTATTACAAAGAAAAACCAGTACTGTTCTCAACTGCTTTAAAAGTTATTTCGGTTATCTCATATGAACGTTGTGCAGCTTTATTTTATTTATTTATTTATTATTATTTTTTTAGTACCATTTTCCTCAATGTATTTTCAGACAGGTCAGAAACAAATATAATTTTTAAATAATTTGAAAACTTACATCAAATACAGCATGTCAGAAAAACAAATCTTTCCATTCTGAACATTAATAAGAGATCAACTGGTGAATTGAAACCAGGTGAAATGATAAAAATCTTTCTCGGATAATCTATACATCTTATTACACCGAACTTTCTTTTATGCATGCTAATACAAAAGTTAGCATGGAAGCAAGAAAAATACAGATTATCTAATGTATTAACAAAGTAAAACGAAAATAAATGAAAATGTGAAGCAAACTCTTTTTGGCTTATCTTGTTTTAATGGACGCAAAAACTAACTTTGTAGTAGTTTACTACCTTGAAGTAGGAAAGGGTTCCTCTCTCTACTCTTCCTTTTACCCCGGAAAAAACAGTGTCTAGTTCGAAGAGTAAATATCCCTACCCAGTGTTTCCAAGAAAAAACATCACATTTTAAAACACTGTAAAAATAACATAGTACGCAATTTTGTAACCTATTTTTTATTTGAAAAAACATGGGGGCATCATTCCGTTGCGTTAAAGACTCTAAATGCGTATTTGTAATACAAGAGAGAAATTTTGAGGTTATTTCATGACCCTTTTGTACTCAGTGTCACAAATGAGATAAAAATTTCGTTTTTTTATTATGTTACCATACATTTTTTGAAAGTTAACCAATGAATGAAAAAGTTTTTTTTTTTTTTTTTTTTTTTTAAGAATTTTGAAGACTTTAAGTACAGCATAGTGACAAACATGTGTCGGGGTTTGCTTTAACTACTGTAGTAAGAGTGCTAAAAAACGTAAGATTTTAGTGTGTGAATTACAAGCGTTTTAACTGATCAAATATGAGTTCCGAAATATCAGTGAAATTTGTTGGGAATCCATATTTTCATACAAAATTGCTTGATACTATGCTTTGTTTCATTGTGGGATTTTCACCTGTTCTTTTCATAATACTAAAAATGAATACATTAAGTTATTAAGAGTAAGAATCTGAGAAACTGTCACGCCTAGCATTATGAGGTGATTCATGACCTCTCAGATTTTTCTCCCAAAAATTACCAAATGTTTATTATCTTATTGAAAGACCAAATCCAGATTGTTTTGTTCTAAAGTAGAGTTGTTTAGTTTTTATGGATCCCTAAAATTGAAGGTGCGGCATCAAAAATTAAGCGGATTTTCAAGACATGGAAATTGCTGTGAGCTAAAACTCTTACCAGGAACTGTTGAACTCCAATTTTATTTTTGTATATGGAATATAGAAGGTTCAAACTTTACAAAATGAATGTTAAATTTGAGGTAAGTTGCTGCCGTAATGTCAGTGAAGGCCCTCAAAATAAGGCATTTTTGCCGTTTTTCAGCATTTTTGAGGTCCAAAAACAGTTTGTACATTTCAGTTGCCACGGCAAAAGTAGTGCCGTTTGAAAGACCAGTGTAAGCACTTTAAAATAATGTATAAATAACCGAGGAAAGTTCAACGCGCTTTTAGTTGCGTAAGGCCGAAATATGAAAAATGTCATATTTTCCCGATATTCAAACGGTCATAACTTCCTCTGCCCACAACATATTGAAATATTTTTTCTGCCAATGTCATACTCTATTCTTCGTCTTAACAGAACAGTTGAGTCCTTTGAGGCGAAATGCATAAAAGTTTTTTACAAAAAATGCACAGGAAAAAATACATTTTTTTAAAAAAAATTTTTAACATTTCGCCTCAAAGGACTCAACTGTTCTGTTAAGATAAAGAATAGAGTATGACATTGGCAAAAAAAATATTTCAATATGTTGTTGGCAGAGGAAGTTATGACCGTTTGAATATCGGTAAAATATGACATTTTTCATATTTCGGCCTTACGCAACTAAAAGCACGTTGAACTTTCCTCGGTTATTTATACATCATTTTAAAGTGCTTACACTGGTCTTTCAAACGACACTACTTTTGCAGTGGCAACTGAAATGTACAAGCTGTTTTTGGACCTCGAAAATGCTGAAAAACGTCAAAAATGCCTTGTTTTGAGGGCCTTCACTGACCTTACGGCAGCAACTTACCTCAAATTTAACATTCATTTTGGAAAGTTTGAACCTTCTATATTCCATATACAAAAAGAAAATTGGAGTTCAACAGTTCCTGGTAAGAGTTTTGCTTCACAGCAACTTCCATGTCTTGAAAATCCGCTTAATTTTTGATGCCGCACCTTCAACTTTGGGGATCCATAAAAACTAAACAACTCAACTTTAGAACAAAACTTTCTGGATTTGGTCTTTCAATAAGATAATAAACATTTGGTAATTTTTTGGAAAAAATCTGAGAGGTCATGAATCATAGGCGTGACACTCTCTCAGATTCTTGCTCTTAAATGCATTCACATATGATTTCGTTTCTCTAAGCGCGTCTGGTTCAAGTCTTACATTTTTGATCTTAGAAAGAAAATAATCAAATATGAGAAAAATGCCTTCATGAAATTAAAAATATAGAGATTATAAAAGGAATATTAAAAATTGCAGGATTGCTAAGTTTCAATGATGATTTAAAATTGGAAAAGGCTATAGGTACTAAAAGTATTTAGAGATATTCGATTGTCAAAAACTGTAGATGAACCAGTAGTGCGTAGTAAACGAAAAAAAAATCTTTTAAATTTTGGTAGCTATAATTTAAGAGGCATATGAATTTCTAATAAATCATTTACAAAAATCGAAAAGGGGGTGTTTTGTAAAAATGTCGGATATTACATTTTGAAGCAAAAACTTCTTGAGAGAATTTTACTAATTATCTGCCTTGAAGTAACTACAAAAGTTTTACTGTATCAATCTTAAATTATCAGTATGTTCAGAAAACTATATTAAGTACATTACTTCCTCACTTATTTACTCCATACATGGATTCCAAAGTGCTTAACTCTTGTTGAAATCAATATATTTTTCAATGTGTCTTATTTATTTTTAAAGCTCATTCCAACATTTAATTACTTTAAAATTTCTTTCAGAACTTGAAAAAAATCTTTAGATTTATCTTGATATTAAAACTCGCTGGGATGATACTTACAGTAGGAGGAACGAAATGTATATAAAGAAGATAAAAAAAACCAGTGCAGAAAATGGAGCTCGCATTGGAGCTAAGCAATTTATCAATACAGGGACATAGATAAGTCATCCGTCTAAATGTATTGTGATACTGCAAAGACAAAAAAAAAAAACTGCAAACAATACAGCATCTGAACATATCGTGTATCTAGTTGACAACGTTAGCAGATCGATGGCTTAAGTATGTACGCAAACAAAGCACGGCTCATACACGTGCTTACTACGCCCTGCACGTGCTCACACCTCTGAACGAAAAGTATATTGTCAATCAAGCATCAGACTTATTATAGGCCTGATGGCTCGAACCTGGCTTTTTCCACTAGTCACAAACACATCACGTATGACCAGCTAACAGGAGTTGGATTGGAAATAAGGAAACAACAAGCAGCGATTCGTTGATGGCATGCTTTTATTTGAGTGAGATTTTTATAGGAAATGAATGAAGTGGGCAGCAACAGGCACGGTAGATCAGATTTTTTCATGGGTCAAGTGCAAATTGCCATTCATATTGGTAAATGAATCACTTCCTGACTCTATACTTTACTAGTCAAAAGTATTGTACGTATAACAAATCTATCATTTTATCAAAACTAAGAAGAAAAGTATAATTTCAATCCAACCAGTATTTTTAATGTCAATTTGCTAAATTAGTTTACACACAAGACATGATTAACATTTTTTTTTTGAATAAAATAATATTCACCAAAAATTTCAGTTATGAGAAAATGAAATTAAGTTTGGTTTTCTTGTTGAAAAAATGAATATAAAACCAGTTTCAAGTTCTTTAAGTAATGAGGTTAAGAGTAAAAGCTGTTGAATGTGTACAATTGATTCGAAAAACATTTGTGCTTTTATGCCGCCTCTAGCTCTTATCACAGCAGTCACCTTTTTAAGCATAGATTATATAAGCTTTTTCAACCATTCGTTTGGTATTTTATGGTGACTAACTTCAATGTAATAGTCGTGATATTTCTTTTAATCAAATTTCATTTAAAATCAGTTTAATTAAAAAAAAATAAATTGGCTTATCCAAAAAAAATGTCTGATTCCTCAAACTTGAAATAAGTTGATCAGTACTGTAATTGTCGCAATGTTTTGTAAATTTTGCCCTATATCTTAGCATTAAAGACCAAAAATATACCCAAATATGTGCTTGAAATGCTTAAGCATGGGCACATTTTCGGCACACATTTTTATATAGGGGAAAGAGTGGCACGTGTGAAAATAGTATATTTTACTAAGATAACTTGAAGCAAAAAATACTGGAAAATCATCAAGTAATGGCAGTACCAGTCCTACCTCTTAGCCAAACTTTTAGGATAGTGAACCATGTTATATTTCTGTGGTGATAACTTCTTTGTTTTAGCAGTTGTTGCATATAATGTTATAACTGTATTCTTCGCGTAAAAACACTTTAAACTAACTAATAAACTTAAAGCTATCGTAATATTCAAGTAAATTTCTGACAAAATTGTTTATATTAAATTCAGGAATTATTTATTTTTGCAAGTTAGTTCTAAAGTTGATGACTATTGAACACAACATCGGTGTAAAGAATTCTCATATCTTCTCCTCAAAATGAATGCAAGTGTAGGATATTATGTGTTAATATGTAAATATTTATAATTATTTTTCTATAATCGGTTTTTAACCGCTTGTCTGATTATCCCGAGTTATCTCGGGCTCGTATGAGTTGCAGGTAATTATTATCCCGAGAAAACTCGGGTGAAACTAATTGATTTTACGCCTATAAATAATTAAAAATTCTACTTGAAACCTACATATTTTATTTGTATTGCTTCATTTTCTTGTATTTCAAAATTAAATTTAAAAAAAAATGGGTGTTTTTTTTTTTTCTTTTTTTGCAATTTTTTTCAAAAAAAAAAAATTCGTAAGGGAAGTGGTTAAATCAATATTTAATTGGTACTATTATTGTTATTAAGTATTTATTTGTTCATTTTGATCATTTTCTACTTTTTACATTTATTTATTATATAATAGTTGTTTAACATATTAATGTTGTATAATATTTACAGGAAACAAAAATGCAATATATTTTCTTGAATTAAGAACTAACGTTTATAATAATTTCAAAATGCATTATCATACACTGTAAAAATCTTAAAAGCAATATATAATGAGAATAATCTTTACACATTAAAATATTCTTTGTAGTGTGTAGTCTAATAAGTTTTTTCGTCTCAATCCAGTGGTCAGAACAGGCTACGAAACTTTAAAATTTGTAGTGTGCAGATTCATTTATTTGCGAAAAAATATTTTCTTAACCCCTTCAGTCGGAATTACGAAATAGTTAACCAAAAATGTTTGTATTTGGTACACAAAGTACTATGGCTAAGAGCATCTCACAAACACAATTTCAAGCTTTTGAGTAAAAAATTAAAAGAGTGTCCAATTTTCCAGATACATATTTTGAAATCAATATTTCAGCAAAAAAAAAATGTGAAACATCACAAACTTCATTGTAAAATATTCTCCAAACAATAACAAAACATAGTGTAAACATTTGAAACGATAAATAAAAGATTATATATTTTTTAAAAAATCAGAAAAAAGACAAAATCTATCCTTGGCAAAACGAGTCAAATCCCATCTTCCAATCTATATTTTGGAATATTGCCAATTCTAAAACTAGAAATTTTGCACAGATGATAATATACAGAATGTCAAGAGTAAACTACAAAAAAAATCAAGTAATTTAATCAAATATTAAATGATTAGCAGCTGTTCGAAGCTGATGTCCGGTATACCGGACACCAGGTCTGAAGGGGTTGCCTTCAGGTTACAAACAGCTCAATACAATTTGTATATACTGTGTTTCATGTTAAAGATATATTCTTTGAAAAGTTACACTTGTCTTGCATATTTTAATCGTGTGTTTATGGGTGCCCCAGACTTGTTCCCTACACAGGAGCAAAATTGCTGTTAAGTTGACATTAAAAAACAAATATCCTTCTCCACATTTTGCAGCTAACAGCCTGTTTCTCTAATCCGATGATTGAGCTGACATAAGGGAGCGTATTATCTTTGCATTTTCTACTTGATTACCTGTTTCTATAATCCGGGTACTGAGTTATTTATCTACAGTTGTAACAAAAACCAGCTCCTTATATTTTTTTTAATCCTAGAGAAAATCTTCTTTCCACACTGTCATTGCGAGCTGGAATAGTAATATACATATTTACATATTACTATTCCAGATGATGATATTCCAGGAATGATTCATTTCATGTATCAAAAGTTTTGAATTGAAAAATCATTTCATGCCTTTAGCATAAAACTATTACACGCAGATTTATATCACTTACATTAAAACCTTTATTATAATCTTACAACTTTTATATTTGCAGACATTTGTCATAAACATGGCAATATATCACCAAGTGGGGACAAAAATGAGCTGCGAGATCCAATGTTGATATTGGCGATATTTCATGAGAGAGAATTATGAGATTCACGTACAATGACTATTAGAATTGTAAACAGCCAATTACATTAATTGCTCAAGATCATGGTGACAGTTATTGGCCACTACAAATGTTTTAGGTTGTTCTGAAGATTATATACTGCGCGTCAAATCCGCTTATTAGACATATCAGCTGCATATCTAATAAGATTTTATTACATGTACTACGTTACATTCTTTTCAAAATATCATTGAAAAAAAAAGTCTTAATATGTTCTGAAAAAAATGTCTATAGCTGTTTCGGCTCCAAGAAATCCCAAATGATCAAATTTCAAAGCACAATTTCGTTAACAAGTTTTTGACACCAATTAATCATTCTTTTGTTGCATTTTTTGCTTAACTTTTGACCAGAAGATTGCTAGGTTTTCTTTAACATAAAATTAAAATTGCCGATAGGGGATTAACAGTTTACCCACTTTGTAAAAGTTTTATTTTTGCAATAGTTATAAGTTATTCTTAATGTTTTGATTAATTAAGTATTTCATATCTTACGTATTGCATTCATTTTAGTACACTACAACACATTTTGTAACCATTGCAAAAAATTATGGTTTTTTTTTTCTGCATAGTTTTAAAATTACGTATAATGGTTTAACACTTTTTTTCAGATAGTTTTCAGTAATTTATCTAATACCGACAAAAATCTTGATGCATAATTTGTTCTATTTAATTTATAAAAAAATACATATTTCGTGGTAAAATGTAAATCCCTTGGAGTTTATTTCTTCCACTTAAACTTGTGTTCCGATGTTATATCATCTAAAATATCTCTCGGATTCATTAATGATTTATTTTATGTATTATTTATTACTCATAATTTAATATCATTAATACAATTATCTTGTATCAAAAATGTGGATTTGTCGCACGAAGTTTAAAACTTGCTTTTTGTATTCTTTATCGGTTTATTTTAAAAATTACATACGGACAAATGAAATTTTTTGTACATATTTCAAAATAATTTTATGCAACAGAACATATTACATCCGCTATGGAAAGCGTAAATATTTCCTGATTCATCCATTTTCAATTGCTTTAGTTTATAATAAAAACTTACAGCAGTAACAAAATGTCAGTCAACAATTCAAGAAAAAAATTTCTTTTAAAGTACATGGTACTATTTGACGCTAAGAGAATAAAACTACAATTTCAAAACACAGAAGCGGACCATCACCAACGCAATATTACTTCTATTGGAGAAAAAGAGCCTTAATAAGTTCGTAATAAATTAAAAGAAGACGCCTGGAGAGACTAGATTAGCAGAATTGCCTGTAGTAGCACACTGAAACGCTTGAAAATTTTTCCAACACATATTCCAAAGTAGATAAAAAGATTAATGCCCTTTTTTAATTCTTTTTATCTGCTATCGTGTTTAGAGAACTGTCGAGCTCAGATATGCCTGAAAAGGAACATAAAAATGAAACAGAATATAATTATTAACAAGTAGGACATGCAAAATTGAAGCGAAATTTGATTGGTTACTGAAGAATAAGCTAAATGGAAGTATGATGAGAGTATGGTTCCTTCTTTCCATTCACACATGCGCAAAGAAGGGGCAATCGATGAGGCTGGTTTGAGTTTTCTCCACCAGATGGCTCTGCTGCTCAGATCAAAAATGAAAGAGAACATCGGAATGAAGAGAAGAGTGCTTGTGTTTATATGGCTTCGAGGAGTAGCGTTCAAATTTCTTTCAATACCTCCATTTCCAGTTTTTATTTTCTTGCATATATTTATCAACAACAACAACAAAAAAAGATTTTTAGGTGTTATTAAGCTGAAACTAAAGTTTTTTTTTTTCAGAAAAAAAAAAAACAAAAAACTTGGAGTTGAAAATAAGAAAAAGGATAATTTTTGATTTTGAGGGCACATTAAAGTTGAAACCGTGTTAAGAATCATATGAAAATCATGAATTTCTTGATTGATTTTACTACTTGGGTAATTAAAAAGGGTCGCTAATAAAGTATATTAAAAATGTTTCTTTAAAAGTATGTGTAGAATTTTTAACTTGCTTTGATACAACACTATTTCACACTTTATGAAAAAATGACAAAAAAAAAAAAAAACACACTTAGATATTAATGTACATTGCAGAATCATCACTTTAATTTAAAACTTAAAAAGTTATTATGTGATATTGTCATGTTATTTTTATCTTTTAAGTACTTATTTTGTCTACTTTTAACATGGTTTGGCTTATTTCTAAATAGTGCACCAAGTTTCATAGCAGATGATGAAAACATAGGCTATATATTAATTTGTTAAAACACAAAACTGAGAAAACTCTTACCAACTAATTTTGATGAGCTCATAAATTTTAAATATTTCTTTCATCCAACAGCGATCTTACATCAGCTCCACTTGTATTGACACCTTCAATGAAAATTTTAAGTATCCAGAAATTCACTCTACTAAGAAACGACTTTATAAGGCTCTTAACGGACAGTATTCTTATCTAACGGACAGTATTTTTACAGTATTTTTATACAAAATAAATCGAATCCATACATATTAAATCGATATATATTCAAATCAGATTGCTTTTGCAATAGATTCGAGTTAAATTACTCTTGCAAATTATTAGGAAGTTATACCATATACACATTCCCCTTACCACCTCAAAAGCGTAATTTTATTTTTATTATTATTACAAGATTTTTTAATACTTAGTGGATCTATTAATTTAATTATAGAGACATATTTATGAGTCATGTTAAATAATTTTCAATCATATTTTTGTTTTTTATTTTTAAATTCCTACTGAAAAGGAGGTAAAAATTTTCTTTTTACAGAAGTTAGCTGTAAATGTTTAATTATTTTTATGATATTAAATGCAAAATTTATAATTATGTTTTGATGCATAATTTGTATTGTATTGAGAAAACCTTTTACGATTACTAATACGTGCACTTTAACTTTGACCATTAGTGTTATACGGGAAGTTTGATCTTTCAGTTGAAATATGCTTGAGTTAAAAAATTAATTTACAACGTAATGCTTTTTTTTCTTTTTTGAAGTACCAACGTAATCAGACAAAGTATAATTGCATCAATAAAATAAGCCTGTTGTCTCCAAACTTTTTTTTAAGTAGTCTTGCATTGCTTTTTTTTTTCTTTTTTTGTTTTATGTAATATATATTTTGTCATTAAAAACATCGAGGAGAAGAAAACAAAGTGCGTTTTCAATTCGATAAGATGACGTAACATAATTTTATTTCTTAACTGATAGTCAATTCGATTGTCTTAGAAAGAAAACATCTATACCTCATAAATATTCAGCCATATCTATTTTATTATGCTTTCGAAGCTTACTCGTAACCAAAATTCATTTTCCTTTTCGAACCTCAAATACACTCAACATTAAACTTCATTTGCCTATAAAATATATCTTATTTGACATTTAAAGTAAAAATCTCTCTCTTCTTTTTTTTTTTCTTTTTACATGCTGCAATCCCATTCTTATAATTTAGCATTTCAGTTGAAACATTCCTATTACGTACACCACGAGAGGGAAAAAAAAAGTGCTAAAACGGATTACAACTCCATTGCAACAAAATCCACCAATGGCTCGCACATAAAAGTGCAATTTAAAAATCTCTTCCTTTTCTTGCTCTCTTTGGCTGGCTGGCACACACGTGTCTTTATCAAATAAAGCAAGCCCCGTAGCCATTATTCCAAGTCGGATTCGTTTCCACTGGGATTCGACTCGAAATGGAACAACCTGTAATGAAATAACCGTGCACCAAGCGTCAGTACTGCACCTGGGTTGCTTGTCAATGTCTGATGAATGTGGACGTCAGCCCGGCCCGTGTGTTTGGTTCTCACACAGTGGAGGGGGTGCAGAATCATGGAAGTCAATATAGGAAATGATTTGGCGCTCTTTTTCGGGGAGGAACGCTTCTGATGATGATGTCTCGTACTGCTTAACAATTGTTAAATCACTGCAGCGTTTTTCTGTGTGGTAATGGACCACTCGAGTTAGTTTATTTGAGTGTAGTCGGTGTGCGCTGAAGTGGTGCTTGAAATTACCTTGTGTGGTGCATAGGCGGCTGGTGCACCGAAAAAGGTCAAAAGATGTGAGCGGGGGGGGGGGGCAGAGCAGTTGGCTGGTCCGCCTGAGATTTACTTTTATCTTTATTTAGAAAATATGGCCATATAAGTCGACTTCAAACATTAGTGGCTGAATGACCTCTAAAAATTTGGGACACGACTTAGAAAATTGGAACAGACGACCACAGCAGAATCTTTCAATTCAGTCCCAATCAAAGTCCCATTTTTAATTTTATGAAATAACACGAGAAAAAGATAAAACTCACTGATTAATGGCATTTTCACGAAACATTAACTATTTCAATGTTGTTTTTTTTTAAGGTTGCCTATTTGGTGTGATAAAGGTCTCAATTACATATTTTTTAAATTGTTTATTAATCTATAGAACAAGAAATAAATGACAGCAGTGTAAAATATGTGCCTGTTTGTTACAGAAAAAAGTATTTCACAAGTAATACCAAGACAATGACCGAAAGGAACTTATTTATTTTCATATGCATTTTAACAGAAACAACGTGTTGCAGTGTAATTAGTTTCAGCTTTACATAACGGGTAAAATAGTAATAAAGTACCTTGCATACTTTTTAGTTTACAACTATGGAAACCCCTTAAATCTCAAATGCGATATTCAGCTACCAAAAAGTTCAGTAGGTTCACTGGCCAAGATAATGACGAAAGCGATGTTTTTAAAGGGGGCTATGTATTTCTCAATGTCTAAGGTTAACGTTTATGCATTATTGAGATAAACCGCTAAAGTGTCCTGTATGCCAGCAACAGGAAAATGACCCATAATAAATACTAACAGTCTCAATACAGCTCACTTTTTGTTAAAACAAAACAACAACAACAAAAAAAAGGCACAAACTGACATTAACATGAACATTTCTGACTAGATTTTTGAAAGTTCTTTCTGGGCATATCTGAGGTGGGGCAGTTTTTTGCCATCTATATGAGAAGTATCAAAAGTAATGATATTTGCCAGGACAACGTCTCTATTAGTGACGCAGGTTTTAACGTCATTTTAAGCATGATAAATTTATGGTAGTCTTTCAAATAATTGTTCATAGTTTAAATATCTTTTCATATACTTCGAATAAAGTTTAATTTTTGAAAAAATATTAACTCATTCACACCAAATCTATAAAAAGTATAAATAGCTTTGGCACTAAGACAGATCAATGACTTTTGAATATTCATTAGGAACTATTACGTTTTAAAATGCTTTTATAGAATGGTATGAAATACAGAAAAGAGAAAAAAAAAAAGTTCTTAAGTATATTCCTTTTGTAAATGATACATAGCAAAAAATGTTTTTCTCTTTGGTGAGAATGAAGTTAATTCGTCTTTCGTCATACTCGCGAAATGATCACTTTTCGACCTATGGTTAATTTTGATCTTTAAGCAGTGGAAAAGCGCAGCCCTTTACTTTCGGTAACCAGGGACCCGTACGAGTTGCCTATGGTGTAGTGCAGCACATTCATAGCAAAAGAAAAGGGTTGTTCATTGGCAGCATAAAAAATTCATCAAACCTTAAATGCTTCTGTTTTGTGTTCCATTAGTTAGTAACTGCCGCGATATATATTTTTTCTAACACAGATTTGTATAAGTGGACTAAATAAACTGACGTATTTATATACGCAAGACCTTTTTCCACTTCTCTTTCCTTCATCAACAACAATGAAAATATAAATGCATAAATAACTAAAAATTATGCCAAATATGTTTTTTTATTTTCATAAAATTAAGATTTGGGAAATGAAAATATGCTGAACAATTTTACTGTCATTTGCCTAGGAATGTCGATGAACGCTGTAGTTTTTTTTTGCATTTGAAAAACGTACAAATAAGTCACTGCTCTACTACTAAAATGACACATACTTAATTTTAATTTATGATTGTCTATTTCGAAATGTGCATAGTGCAAAGAACACATTATAAAGGAAGTCCTATATACCTTGAAACGCATAAGGTAAATACAACACTTAGGAAAACAAACGCTTAGGATAACACGATAAAGTCATCATTTATAAATTTTTAAAAACTTTTCAAAACTCGCTTTCAGTTAAATTCTTTCGTCTAATACAAACTATTAAATACATGGTAATCTGGTCTGCATACAATAGCAGCCGATCAATGTAATCTCCTCAAATTCCGCAGCATACACTACACATACATGATCTGCTATGTCCTCCACATGAAGTAATTGACTCTATATTTGAGGATTGGTTTTAACCTTGGGGAGGGGAAGATGGCCAATGTTCCTTTCTTATACAATATCCCCATATGGAGACTCACTTAGGCAGTAGAAGCTTTATTCTGTACCTATTCCTCCAAAGAGGCATCAATAACAAAATAATGATACACTGCGATGCAAAAGTTTAGACAAAATGCAAATATGTGAATAAAAAGAAAACTATTCAACGAAATGCTTTCAAATTTCTACTGCAAGTACACAATATGGTCCCAAATATGTGTCTGGAGTTCTCATAACTATAACTAGAAAAAAAATTTTGGATATTACAAAAGATATTTTTTTACATTTTTGCAAAAGTTTAGACAATAGTCTGATTTTATGCAAATATCCCTTGAAATGTGATTGGTGGAGGAAATGCGGGACTATATTATTCATTTATAAAGTGCAGAGATTGCTGAATAAATAATCAAAATCTCAAAAGCTCTTTAGTTCTCGTGTAAAAAAGATGAGAAAGTTTGGAAGCCGAAATTTGAAAAAGAACCTACTTTATTAATTTTTTGTCTTTTTAAACGGCTCTAGTGTGGTAGTACATTGTTTTTTACTTTGTGGAGAGCAAATTCAGACATGCGTATCGATCAAAAAGTCCAAGAAAAATTATATTTCTTAAGGATGAAGGAATTGAAAAAATGGACCGATTTAAAGGACAAAACATTAATAAAGTAGGTTCATTTTCAAATTTCGGCTTCCAAACTTTTTCATCTTCTTTACACGAGAAGTAAAAAGCTTTTTGAGATTTTGATTATTTATTCAGCAATCTCTGCACTTTATAAATGAATAATACAGTCCCGCATTTCCTCCCCCAATCACATTTCAAGGGATATTTGCATAAAATCTGACTATTGTCTAAACTTTTGCAACAATGTAAAAAAATGTCTTTTGTAATATCCAAAATTTGATTTCAGTTATAGTTATAAGAACTCCAGACACGTATTTGGGACCATATTGTGTAGCTGCAGTACAAGTTTGAAAGCATTTCGTTGAATAGTTTTCTTTTTATTCACACATTTGCATTTTGTCTAAACTTTTGCATCACAGTGTAGTTTTGGAATCTTGAATTCAAATCATGCTGTTTGCAATCACGAGCTGGAGTTGGGCCCTATTCGTTGGATTTCTTGTTTCTACAAGTACACAATCATAATTGCGAAAAAGACAATATGAATTGAAGGTGTCAAAATTGAAATTAATGTCTGGCTAAATGCTGGATGTTTTTGTTTGAAGAGGATTGTGAAATGTCGAGAGTTTCGAGCTTAAATAAAGTCGATTCCGGGGAACATGGACAAGGATGAGGAGAAGGAGGATTCCCCCCCCCCCACTAGCGGAGCCCGGCGAACCTTTAAAAATAACAGAACATTAACAACGGTAAAGTGAAGATAAAAAGCAATCGTGATTGCTCAAAAAACCATTTGTATGGGATGTTTTTTGGTTTAGCTAAGTTTTTTTTGAACTATCTAAAAACCTGTCTTAAAATGAAAGAGGTTTGCTGTAGTTTTGATGCATTATGTACTGTTATTTCCCAATTATGATCACTGAATCAACTATTACGCTTTTTTTGATATTATCAGTGCCTGTTTTGGA
The DNA here is from genome assembly GCA_038373865.1 of Uloborus plumipes. Lineage (NCBI taxonomy): Eukaryota > Metazoa > Arthropoda > Arachnida > Araneae > Uloboridae > Uloborus > Uloborus plumipes. The sequence continues at coordinate 112,954 of JAXGGA010001413.1, forward strand.
CTTCAATGCTGATGAAATTAAAGGAAAGAAAACAAGCAAAAATTTAAGATTTTGTTCCACTTTTTTTTTAAATGCTTGGTCATTCTTATAAATATGTTGGAGATTTAGATTTTTAAATCACCAATGCTTTATACATTTTTTAAAAACATTTATTTCAACAAATATTTGAATTGAAGAATGTCACTGATGCATAACTCTGTCCGTGGGAAAATATGTAATCATTACGAAACAGTTCTATAATATCAACTAATTAAGAAAGCATGTGACAATTTACGTTCAATTACGTAATGATGTTTGTTTTTAAGCGCTATCTCTTTAAGTATCTTTCTTAAATGTTTTAGTATCATTTAAACGTTTTGATGGTATGAGTTTTATGACTTTTATGATTTTTCTTTTCCTGTGACATATACTGAGTTCAAATTAAATACCTAAATTTAAATCTTTCGCATAAAATATTTCTGACGCAAATGGTTTTAAAAGTGCACAAACCATAAAAAGAACTAATTTTCTAAATCTTTTCTAAAACATACGACGCGTCTCTTTCTAGCTCTGTTTATTTTAAGCTGCATTTATTTAAAAATAAAAAGAGCAAATCTTCCATATCTTATTCATCAGCACTTACACACGATCTCATTGCATTTAATGAATCAAGTCCTCAAAATCGAGTTTGAGGTGCAGAAGTTGGGGAGGAAAATTTGCGCAAAAGCTTCAACTTAAACGACGCCTTTTCCTATGGCCCAGACAGCACTAGAAAACTCCCGTTCGGTCAATACGCTGAACTCAGACATTTAACAGCGAACTCATTTTGTTTTTATAGCGAGGGCCTTATCAAATTTTCAAAAAAGGATTTGCTTCGGCTCCAAGATGCCCGAATCCCTCCGAGGATTGTCCTCCAGTTCTTGGCTAGAGGGGGTCAGTGAATATTACATGCGCCGAAAAGAACCCAAGCACGTGGCGGCTTGAAAAATGTTCAATTACTGATGTAATAGCCATATTTACCACGGGTCCTGGGTTTGGGAAGAGCATGACTGGGGCAACAGCTGCTCTGCGGCCTAGGAGGATCATCCACCTACCACCCGAGGGTCAGATTAAGTCGGATAGAGACCTGTTGTCTGGAGCATCGCTTTTGTGTTCCCGGGGAAAGTCATCTTCCACCCTGTGTCGAAGTTCTCGGGGGGATATGGGCCCTCAGTCAGATGAAAGATTGATTTTTGCTGCAGATCAAAGGGTCACTCAGGACCTCAGTCGCTAAACTCCACTCGAAGCTCATGAAAAAATTAATGTGCTTCCCGACGATTGACGAGTGTGGTGTGTGTGTTCATCCATTGTGTAACCATCGGATGGGGTGGCTTCGGATTTGGGTATGCAGTTGTTAGCTGTAGGGGAACGCTTGAAGGATGAAATAACATTGACATATTCATCAGTTAAGTAATAAGATGTGGATGGAAGTTAACTGGTAATCGATGCTTTCGAAATTCTTAAGTACTGATTTAATTGAATCGATTATTTCGAAAAGGTAACATCTCGGTTTTTTTTCAAAATCAATTTTTTAATGTCATTCTGTTATTAACGTATAAACACGTTATTCTTGTGAAAATGGAACATCTCTGCAGTTCTATCATTGCAATAATTAGCCCTTTTAAGCTTCTTCGTTTTTTATAAATTAGTTTTTTTGCTCCCCTGAAAAATTTTAAATTTTAGAGATATTCCATTTTCGAAATAATCGATTCAATTGAATTTCTGGAGTTAGAAACTAAATACGAGATAGAATTGCTAGTGAATATTTAAGCTATATCTTTAGGCGCACACTGTAAAAGAATGAATGTTGTTTTTATGGTATAATTCAGCTAATTTTATAGTAATAAACTGTAAAAAAGGCTAATTTTACTGCAATAAACTGTAAAACTCTAAGTTTACAGTAATAAACTGCAAAGTTCCTAATTTTACAGTTTACCACCGTGCATTTTACATTTTTAAACTGGGACCTCTACTGCCTGTATTATACTGTTTTTACAGTATAATACAGCTAAATTTTATGGCAAAGAACTGTAAAATTGCTAACTTAACAGTAAGAAGCTGTAAAATTGCTAGTTTTACAGTTTACTGCTGTAAATTTTACAGTTTTAAATTGGAACCTCGGCTGCCAGTATTATACTGTGAAAACAACAGTTCATTTTTTGCAGTGCGCATTTATTGCATGGTTTGATTCAAATTTAAAAATAGAATTTTGTATGTCACTATTTCCCCGATAGGCATTTTTATCATGGAAAACAAAATATACACGAACGTTCATACAAAATTAAAACTGAGAAGCGAATGAAGAGGTGACTAACTCGAGGTTACTTTTTATATATTTTTAGCTTCCTGCTTTATAAAATGTAATTGGAAGCATGTAAACAACTTGGTGTATCAATCAGGTAAAACAAAACGTTCAAATTAATAAAATTAAGTTATTTGAAAATAATAATAAATGGAAAAGTAAACCAGTTTAAAATTCCCTATTTCAGTAATAAAACATCCTCAATCAAAAAAAATAAATAAATAAATAAATAAATAAAGTAAAAAATGAATACTTAGAAGATTTTGAACAGATTTATCAACATGCAAAAATTGATTCTATAAGCCGTATAAGCATCATGTTATTGAAAAACACGGTGAAAAAACTTTTGACTTAAATTTAATAATTTACTATATAAAAATGATGAATATTTTTTTCCCGTAGCATTTGTGTTTTAAATACATACAAGCATCACTGAGACACTTGTGAATCCATTTTGGCATTCACCAATAAGTTGTAAAAGTAACAATAATTGGACTTCGATCATAATTTTTCTCTTGCCAAAAAGTGAAAGATAAAACCGAAAAATTGTAATTTAGAGTCAATAATGTTTACCAAATATTTATGCATTTTAGTTCTAGGCCGAAATATAAATTTTAAGAAACTAGTTCAGCAATATCTCTAATCACAATGCTTAATTTTATTTTGTTCATTTTTGATTTGTATTTATATAGTACTTTTTTATAAAATTCAGCATTTCAATAAAGTAATGATATATATCGAAAAGTTCTGATCTCCAACGAAACTTTACAAACACAAAAATAAACTTTTAATAAAAGGAAAACCTCTCATAATTTTCCTCTTCAAGACTTTAAACTTTGAAGTTTTATTTACTTTTGATGCAATGTTTAAAACTTAAATTTGCACGTAACTAATGCCGCAATGAATTCCTTTTGTGTATTTTATCCAATTAAGAACATAATAAAATTATTACAACCTTCATTTTTTAAAATAGCTCATCTGAACCCCACCTGTACCTACAAAAATTAAGAGCATATATTTTCTCTAAACTTTTTTTTCAACAATAGCTCTCGGGTATGATCTAATATTTTAATCAGATATGATCACTCCCTATCGTTAAGCAGGAGTGTTGAAAAGCAATACTAAAATTTGACAGCTGAAATCGGCTTATGCGTAGATCAGCGATAACACTGATATGCTTTCCCCGGCTCTCGATAAGATCTCCCTCTTCGTGTTGAATGCTTCCCCTCAGGATGCTATTGAACATACCAAATTGACTTTCTGTATTAGCGTTACCTATGAAAACTAGGTGATGAAAATGTTTTTTTCTTTGGAGCGAGGAGGGGTGATTTTGTAGAGAAAGTCCATATGTTAAAAGAGTGCTTCAGTGCAGGATTTAAATAGGAATTACTTTTACAAGCTATTATTTTCAGTTGGAGAGTTTAATGTTAAGAAAAGTATTTATGCAGCTTCTGTTTTAACTTATATTTAAGGTACTTGAAAGTTTTGCTGTTTGTCCGAAGGAGAAGTGTCTAATTGATTTATTTTTCATCGTATTTTTATTTATTTTTGTTTCAAGGCACAAGTTCTTTTTTTCGTTGTCAATTTAGGATAGCTTTAAGGTTTAAGGCATCAGAGATAACTTTACTCCATATCGTATATTAGGCTTCAAAACAACTATAGAACGCCCAAATATGATGGAAAGTTCATTATATCAGTTTTTCATCTTTTACTGTACACAAAACAAGTTGTTTGTCTCTCACTAATATGTACGTTTTTAATATCTCGTAAAGCGCCCCTCCTCCCTCCCCCATTTTTACAACACTAGCCAAAGGCATGTAGGCGGCGCTGACATCGAAAACTGAAAATAACGTCGATGTAGGAAAAAATTCCCAGGGGCACCACACGAAGGGTTTCAAAGGTTGAACCCCCCCCCCCCCGGCATCACTTTTGGTTTTAACGCATATAGTCAAATCTAATACGACAGTTTACATCCAAATTCAGACTTTTGATTAAACCCTCATCCCCCATTAGAATTCTGGCAGTGCTAGTGACTGGCGCAAAGTTGAAAATCTTCTAATTCTTGTTAGAACTACAGTCTAGCCCGCTTATTAGAATAGCGCTTAAAGGAATATCCCGCTTAATGTAATATATTTTCAATGTACCAAACCATTGAAATGCATTATTTTCATCCCGGATAATAGAATATCCCGCTTATTACAATATTTTTTCACGGCAAAATCGCTATTCAATAAAGCGGGTTCGGCTGTACGTAAGTTGCAGACGGAAGGGAGTATTAATGATGGTAATCAAAACTTTTCGAGATAAGGATTAAAGTTATACACTGCAAAAAATTAACTGTTTTTACAGTATTATACTGGCAACCGAGGTTCCAATTTAAAATGCACAATAATAAACTGTAAAACTAGCAATTTTACAGTTTTTTACTGTAAAGTTAGAAATTTTACAGTTTATTGCCGTAAAATTTAGCTGTATTATACTGTAAAAACAACAGTATAATACTGGCAGCAGAGGTTCCAGCTTATAACTGTATAAAATGCGCGGTAATAAACAGTAAAATTAGTAATTTTACAGTTTATTACTGTAAAATTACTAATTTTACAGTAATAAATAGCAATATAATTAGCAATTTTTAGTTTATTATCATAAAATTAGATGTATTATAGTGTAAAAACAACATTTATTGTTTAGTGTATGTATGCATAAAAAAAAATTATGTTTAAGGCTAAAGATTTTTTTTTCTGAATTTAATTTCTTAGTGCAAAACTTTATAAACATCCTGCATAATTTACTCTACAGTTACTGTTTAGAAGCTGCTACTGAATGTAGATCTTGAATACCCATGCCCATGTTATAACATTCTGTACAATATATTGTAGAAACCTAGTGATGCTCTAAAGTAAAAGTAACGAGCTTTTGAACAAATAAATTATTAAAATTTCTCATTTTGATTGTTTAAAGATGCATCACTTGGATCAAATATTTTAATTTACATACAAATTTCTTACATGGTACGAAGAGACCCTAACAAGTGGGGTATCTTTAAACTATGTTAGTAATTCATTTTTAATAGTTTTTACGATTAATTTTCTTTACTTTTGGATGACCATACAATACTTTAAGAGTGTTTCGTCAGCTTTATACAAACAGATACAATAACACAATTCAAATAGAAGTAGAACAGTTAAAACAAAGGATAAGGTACTTTATAGGACAGTGAATTGATATCTACTTACAAAAATTATATATCAAAAACGATTTCTGTCTGCCTGGTGATTTCGGGTAAATGATGATAGTCCATGTGCTGAAAGCATACTTCAATCTGATGCAATAATTATGAAACATTCTCATTCAGGTGGGTAGCTCAATTTTAGTAATGATGTTTTACATAGCTCTTGCATTAAACCATACTTAATCTAGTTTCTAGCTTTGGGGACTATTATTAGAAACATTTTCTTGAGCTTGTGCTCCGTTTTCCGCACTTTTATTATTTAAAACGAAATGTTTTTTTGCATCAAACTCCCTTTCCGTAAATATTGTTAAAAAAAAAAAAAAAGACCAAGAAGATGTTATTTTATTTTTATTTTGTGGAACTATAATTTAACCATGTACCCAAGTAGCACACTTCGTTTTTTAAAGGTTGTAAAATGGTTATTAACGTTGCAACAACCGATTAAAAACGTTTATAAAACGTTTAAACGTTTTTTGTGCTACCTGGGTATGAAGTTAAATCGTGTGTTAAGAGAATGATTCAGCGTGTGCTTTTTAAGTAGGTTTGCACTTATCGGGGTTTTCTTTTATGATGCTTAATCTTAAATTGAACAACTACTCCTGCATGAACTGCAGGTAAACCAATTTACAGTTTTGCTGATTGGAGGAAATTTCTTCGGTCTGTGCTACCTTTTTATAATTTTAATATTCTAGTTCAGTTCTTAGTTTTCGTTTAGAAAGGTTTTTAACAGTAATTAATTCCAAAAAGCAAAATATTTGGATTGCTTTCGCAGATTCTATTTGTTAGTGAAACAATAGATGGTGTATGATTTTTCTATGTGCCTTTTTAATTGAAATTCCTGCGTACAAAAGTTCATTATTTTATTTTATTTTATTATTACAATCATAAGCTTTCCTGACTCAAAGAGAAAAGTATTTTTTTCTTCGAAAATAAAAAATTACGAAAAACAAAACCATCATGGAAAAACTTTTTTTTTCCTTTCAAATTTATCTTCATATTTTTTTCAACTTTCTTTCACTCCTCCCCCCTTTCTTTAAAGAAGTTAATTGTTCACCTTTTGGAGCTTGTTTGTTAGCGTTCTATTTTTACTGTGAGCAGTAGCAATGATTGAACATGTTTGTAACATCTGGACACATTGCCGTGAGAAAGAATAAACTAATATTAGTGAATAAATCATTACATTGAGTAGTTAATAAAATAAACTTTGCTTCAAGGAAGGGTTATTTAATATTTAACTATTCCATTTCAATTACTGAATTTTTGTATGCAAAAGATAGAGATAATATACTATAAAAATAGTATTTGTTTGGTTTTTGCAGATCAGAATGTTGGTTCGGAGGCATGTAGTGTCGGCTTAAAGCTGAATGAAAAAGTTTGAAAAGCATTTATTTAATAACTCTTGCTTGAGAAAAATTTTAATAAAATGTAGTGTTTTAAGTAAACTAAAAGTATTATTCAGAGATATGTCAATAAGTTAGACTAAATTATAATTTCGTAATCAAGCATAAATATAACATTAAAGGGAAATAAAATTTTCAGTAAAATTTTTATTTGTTATTTAATTTTTTTCAGGTAGTTTTAGGGTGGTTTAAGTAAATTAAGACTTCAATTTAGCAACTCTTAGCAACAATATTTTGTTAAAAGAAAACATATGGTTACGTAGATGCATAAATTAAACTAAAAGCAGTATGTTATGGTATCTGAAGTACAAATTAACTGCTAAAAGATACTTATAGCTAAGCGATAAAATATTAACAACGTAGCATTATCAACTATCTGATCTATTATTACTTCTCAAACCAAACTCGACATGTATCGCAGTTTCCCCAACTCGTTCAATATAAATTTTAGCTCAGTTTTAAGTATGGGAACTTTTAACAATAAATCGCAGTACTTTTTTTTGTTATGCATCTTTCAAATGAATTAAAACAATTATAATTATTTAATTAAATATAAATTAATTATAACATGTTTTTTTTAAAAAAAATAGCAAATAGTTTTTTTTTAGTATATATGTTAAAAATTGAGTTTACGTAAGCAAATAGTACTATTCAAAGGTTTTCTTTTAAAAATGAATATTAAATGATTGTATCTTTAAAATGTACAAAAACAATTGGCAATTATTTTATTAAATATAAATTTATTATAACAAGTTTTCAGAATTTGCATATAGTTTTTAAAAGTATATAAATTTAAAAGTTGAATTTACGTAAACAAACAAATAGTACGACTTATGGTTCTTTTTAGATGAACATTAAATGGTTTTTACGCACTTAACTACGCTTCATTGTTTTACAGTTCATTTTTCTCGACATGCATCGAGTTGAAGTAGAGTCACTATCCATTCTTCACGCTTTCTCTTTATTCCATCAAACGAATTTTCCATCGATTTTCCGGGGGACATCTTACAGGAAAAAAAAAACCGTCGCTATCATGGTGTCATAAATGCAAAAGGTGATAAATATCGCTGCCACAATCACCGATGCTGTGATCCACCCGTGCACTCAACTCGAGTGCTCAGGTGGGCTTTTCCGTCACGTGCAGCAGTAGCCGTGTCACGTGCCAGAAACGTGCCGCTGTTGTAGATGCTAATGGATGGCCCGCACGGTGCTACTAACTTATTTGGAATCCTCCTGGTCCGTCTTTTGATTAGAAATGAGTGCAAAATAGTGCGCACTCGACAAAGTGGGAATTGAAATTGAGTTTCGTGATCGGTTTAAAGTTGAGGAGGCCTCTGTATGGACAGTTTGGAGTGGTTGATTCACGCTTAGGCTCATGAATGCGCTCATTAGAAGAGATGGTCTCATTGCAGGGATGATAGCTCTTTCCGGACGAAGTTCAGATTGGAACAGCGAGATGTCTCAGTTCATTTCTTCATCGCAGGACCTGTAAATGTACAAAAAGTGCTACTCATTTAAAAAATAAGAGTGTAGAAATGCTGTAAATAATGCGAAACTAGTAGTATAAAATGAAACCTTTTTGATTCAAAACTTTTCTAAAGAAAGATGGACTGAAATAAAAACAAAACATTAAAGCAACATATGCAAACTGTCAATGAATATTATTTATACCATCGCAAACTTGTAATATGATTTTAAAACATAAATATTAATGTATCGGTGTTGCTCGAATTCTTCATTTTTATTGTCCTAATCAAGCAAAATGTTTTAATTTTTCTTGAATCAGCAATTCTATAAGAATGAGATTAAAATTTCTCAAAATCACAAATTGTGTAATGCAATTCAATTTGCAGAAGATATTTGAATAAATAATTATTTTTGAATCAAATTTGATTTCACATAAGCACATCATTAAAGAAAATGATGCAATAGAATTTTCTACTTCGAAGCCAATAAAACTACTTAAGATAAAATAAACTATGACTTCAATGCTGCGTTCTGTTATCAAAACGCTACTTATAGCCTTCATTTAAAAGAAAACAAGAAGAGGTGAATCTCGCAAAAATATTTTGAAACTGAATTCACTATAAAATGGGATGTATTACTGATGAATACATTGTTTGCACTTTTAAAGGAATGGTTTGTTTACTAAATGACACGGATTCGATTATTTACTCGCACAAAAATTAGGGGAGTATTTTGAATTGCATTTACTTTTAACCCTCTCGGCACCCTGGACCTCATATGAGGCTCCTATTTTTGAACTCCATTTTGGAAGAAGTAAACACTTAAAGTGATTTTTTTTTCACTTAGGAGCCTCATATGCGATCTACATGAATAGGTGGAGTCACTGACGGAAAAAAAATCATTTTAAGTGTTTACTTCTTCCAAAATTGAGTTCAAAAATAGGAGCCTCATATGAGGTCCAGGGTGCCGAGAGGGTTAAAGTATATGATGTAATTAATTAGTTAAGAAAATGATTTTTTTTTATTCTTCTTCCTTCATGTACTTTTTTGGTTTTTTGAAAATTGTTATTGTAATGCTACTTCTTTGCAGCATTCAGTGCTGTTAGTTCTGTTGTTATACATTTTTGTATTTTGAAAGGCTCTTCTGTAAGTCACTCGAAATATTTTGTTCACTTTACTTTTCTTCGGTATCTGAATCTCTTTCGATTTCTCACTCTTGTCTGGTAAGCACGTGGTGAGTTTTTTAGTTCTGATCAATGCTGCGAAGTCGGAATCGGAGTGATTTTAAAGAAACAGAGTCGGAAGCCAATCGTTTTAAAATTTCAAGAGTAGGAAGCTGTCCTTTTTCTTCAGAGTTTGCATTTCTGCCATGGCTACAGAGTCGGAGTCGTAAAATCGAAGTTGAACAGAATTAGGGCTAAAAGGGCCAAAGTCGGTTTTTTTTTTAAGACTCCGCAGCCATGCTGGTTAAATAGGAGCTACTTATGTTGGATCATAGGAGCTACTTATGATAGGTCATGTTTTACTTGTGTAAGAGCCCAAAAGGAAAATTGAAAAATCTTTTATGATTTTTTTTTTTGCATTAGTAATGCCCTTTAAAATATGCTCTTACCTTGATGTAAGTGCAACTTCAGTGATTACTTAAAATTCATATCTACTTGCTCTATCATTGCAAACTGATTTCCGAAAGAAGGAACAAAACTTTCGACTACATAAAGTAAGATGATTATGAATGTTTTCACATTTTCTGCAGGATGGTGATATTTTTCACCTTTACTTACACCTCTGGTTTGGAAAAAAATAAGCATACTTGATAAAAACGTACAATATGGGACAACAACAAAAATCAACTAAAATGAAAATATTGATTTTATTCGCCAATTTCAATAAAATACACGCATAATAAAAATGTACACATATCATTACTTTAACGGAGTCCCGGTGAAAATGCCGAAACCAGTTTTTTTTAAAGATAATTCATAGTTACGGTTACAGAAGGCGAAAGATTTTCGTATCCACGCTTTCTAAATGATGGACATTTAGAAGTAAGCAGTAAATATCAAACAAAACCATAAAACGCATTGCTGCTACAATCATTTTTGCTACAAGTCAAAGAAAAGACGAATAATTTCGCAATACTCGCAAAATGTTCCCATGCTAAATAATTTATCTCAGAGTACTTAATAGATATAATAAAATTTCTTGTTTCTTTCCACCATTTCAAAAGAGTCGTTTATTGATTTTTCTTTGCATATGTTATGAGACGTGAACTGCGTTCTTTGACTGATACAAAGTCAACAAGCTATTGTTGCTTTTCTGCGATGCTGAATTTCAATATTGAAATGAGCTTTGCGTTTTCCCTTGATATATTGTCAAAGCAATTTTTGAAAAATATTTTTGCATCATTTCAATAAATTGCTAAGCAATAAACCTCCAAACATTTAAGCGAAATGATTTTCAAAGAATTTTAACAAAGTATTTGCTAAATAAACTGGATTTTAAGCATACTCTAATTTTAATATTGTATTAAGTTTTTAAGGTACGTATTTATACGTCCGAATGAATAAATTATGTGTATAAATGTTGATCAATATGTTGTATAATTTATTTGCGCCTTAAAAACATTGAATCACAACTGTAACAATCAGTATGTGCGTATTTTATTTTATAAATTTATTGATTATATTTTTGAATACTGAAAAAAAACAAAACAAACAAAATAAAACGAAGAGAAACCTTTTAATAGCTAATTGACTGATAGCAGCAAAATATTATTAGTTTCAGGCATGCCCGTCCTTTTAATTCTTTATAGTGGCAGGGCGGAAAAGCGTATGTACTTAATGTAAATTATACCAAAAAGAGCAAAAATCACGTTCATTTCTATGCAAACACATTGATTTTCCAAAGTCAGGGGAGGCGATTGAACCTCCCCCCTATCACCCAAATAACATGGCTGGTTTCAGATGCTTCTGAAGTTGTCTCCTTAAAGCAATGTAAGCCTATAATTAGTTGTGCATGAAACCGATTTCAAGCTGTCGATTGTTTCTCTGCTTTTGATTCTGTAACTAAGAAGACTGATTAATTAGTTTTTAACCATCGTGTCTTAAATGGGCTTAATTGGATCAAGATCGGGATACTTTACAGAACAAGGAAGGAGATTTACCCTTTCAGACATTTTTAGCCTCTGACGCAACAAGGAAGGGAGTTATAAGTTTGACGTATCTTTGTATCTGCCGATCTGTGTATCGGTCCATGGCACCGTACAGCCTAAAAGGATGGACCGATGTTTTTTTTTTTTTTGGAAAGGTGAAATGATTGAGAGTGTTCTCAGCTAAGTCGCGTCTACGGATCACATTAATTACCGAAGATATTAAAAACATTTATAAAATGTTTTTCGCGAATTTTGAAGTGAAAATATACTTAAAAAATGAAAAAAATAGTAAAAAAAAAAAAAAAAAGAAAAAAAAAATCTGCGTCCGATAAAATGTGTTTAAAACTTCTATTTAAAATAGAACTCGAATTATAACGTTTTTTAGCAAATGCGGCTAAGGCTTAAATCTACGGGATTGGAAACCGAGGTTTATCTGTTGCCAGTTTCTATTCGTTAACAATTAAAATACTTGTAATTGATTTTAGTATAAGAATTTTCAATTTTGATTCTATTATGCTTTTGCGACAAGCAAAATTTTACTAGTAAGGATTCTTTCCTTTTCCGTGTTTACCATATCCTCTCGAAAACCAATAAACATATTTAGATTTAAAATGCTTTATGAACAGAGAAATTCGTTTTAATGAGATTGGCAATCAGGGTCAGGTTGTTTAAATTTTTAATTTTATCTTAGTACTTGTTGCGAGTTTAGTACAGTGTGTTAAGGATACTTGAACAACCTACTGTAGGGTTGAAAAATGTCACCATCGTACCTGAAAGTCACCAAGAGAGTACCTTGGAGCATAACTAAAAGTAATCTTAAAATCTCTCTCTAGGCATTCACAGCAGGTGTTATCGAAGTTTGCCGCTGAGAAACATATTAGATTGGAGTACGTAACTCCAAGTTTCCACCCAAGTATACATCTGTCATCAGTATCTGAGGAAAACATAATTCCTCTCCAAGATCTCCTTAACGTGATCAGGAATTTACAGGAGTTTCTGTGAGACCAATGAATATCTAGACGACACTGCCTTTTTTGAGGGATAATGGTCAAAATCTCAATGGACGTCGAGATTTGAACTCAAAATCGTTGGCGGATAGTGTACCTTAATACTATGCCAATTGAAAAAGGACGTTAAACATATGATAGCAAGGCGCTATAGTGTACACATGTGTGTACGCTATAGCGTAGAATATTTTGATATCTGGATATTTCCTAGCATTTGGAGCTCGACAATGTCTCAAAACCCTACGGCATTTTGATCCATTGTTACAAAGGTTGTACCATGTAAAACTACCATATCATTTCGAACATTATGCTAGCAGACATTTCTATAAGACCAGCCTGCTTAAGGACTATGGACTCATGTGAAGCAATTACATCCACAGCTCGGTCATGGCATCCTGAGATTGCAGTTTTGTCCTTATTTTGGACTCCTCAGTCAGGAATAGCCAATAGCCTAGCTGGAGGCAAAGATCCTCTTATTGTAGCTAAAATTGCCAACAAATTTCGAGCTGAGCCACACCGTTATTTGTGGACGCTTACTGGCAAGATAAATTAATTTTATCCACCAGTTTGTTGGCAATCTTAGCTACAATAGGAGGATCTTTGCTTCCAACTCGGCAATTGGCTATTCCTGACTGAGAAATCCAGAATAAAGACGAAACTGCAGTCTCAGGATGCCACGACCGAGCTGTGGGTGTAATTGCTCCAGTTCTGCCTTAGCCCTGGCTTATGGGCGGTAATTCATTGCATATATGCTGTGATGTCTTTTGAAGTCGGATAGCTATCTCAAGTGCCTTACAGCTATATTTTTCTAAAACTCTACGCATAATAATTGGCCCAGTTATTGCTATTTAAGCACTATCTCCTTTAAATACTGCCATCTGTGCAGTTAAAATTCGTGTTTCACAAGTCCTCAATGCTCACTGAAATGAAACTAATTTGAAACACCCACATGATCATTTCTTTGGATGAGGCGTCGTATATCTGAGCTATTTTCGGTCTTAGGTTCTTCTCTGCAAGTTAAGTTCAAATTTTTTTCGTAAGTGTAAAATAGTTTCTATAGCATATAAAGCACATTTCTCGCGCCATAGTGATAGGTAGCGTGCCACTTTTTTTAAAAAGGATAACAAATGTGTTTTGCCAGCATTAACGTAAGAAGCAGAAACGTGAGCTCTCACCAGAAAATTTTCCACTCTTTAGCCCCGTGTATAGAGGGGATTATTAGTAATTATGAAAGAATTGACAAAACTGAAATGGACATGAAACCAAAAAGAATTGCATTATGTGGAATAGAAGTGTCACAGTCGAAGTTTTTGTAAAATCATTGGAATAGTCACCTTGTTCGAAGAAGTAACAATATACACATTAATTTGTATTCATAAAAAGTCTCAAAACGTCTGCTAAAACAAGATGAGCTGACAGTTTGAGGAATTTTGCTCTAGTTCATTGGAAAGGAAAAGAAATGGAGAATGTTCTATCACACGGAATTAGCTATAGACCACAATCTCCCAGAGGTGGATTTTTGATAGCTGGGGGGAGAGGGAAGGAGGGGGTTGCAAATACACCACAACGTTTTGATCCGCACGTTTTTAAGATTAACGTATTATCGTCATATGATTAATGACAGCCCATTATCACATTAGGATGAAACCAGAAAAAAAAAAACAATACTGTAATTGATATTAAGTGACCCAAAAGATATACTACGCTCCTTTCCTGTTTTTCTCTGTGATCTTATTTTTATAATTTTTTAAAATCTGCTTGTGTTTCGATTCATAAATGGTAGATAATTACTCCAGGAAAGAATATGGTGATGTGAGTAAAACCCAAAATTCAAAACTGATAGAGCCAAATAAAGAAAGAACGTATTTTTTTTTATAAATATTTATAAAGAAAGTAATTAATTAAATGCAAGAGCTTAATAACTCGAAAATTTTCGCGAAATCTTCATTTGATAAATTGAACTATGCATGAATAATTAAGGAATAACGCACTAAAAGAACTTCTAATTAGTTAACTAATGTCATGAATTTATGAAAATGATTTTATGGAATTACTAGCTGACCCGGCGAACTCTGTTCCGCCTTAAAGGCAATAAATAAGAAAATTTTTGAATTTATTAAGTTTTTTATTATTAGAAAATACAAAAAAAATTAAGTACCTACATTAATCATTCATTATTGTTTCTGTATTTCAGTACATAGGTTGCTCTTCACTAAAGTACCTTGTGATGCGCAACATTTTTTGTTTTATTATCAGGCGCAAAAAGAAACAACGCAGATGGTCTTCCGACCCGTAAACATGCCACATATAACTGACCATGGGAAAAACAGTGATGTTCTAGATTCAAAACCAAACTTTTAAGGATTGGCCTTGTGATTTGTTAAAGGTCATGACAAATGCAAGACGGATCGGAAATTGAAGTCTTTTAAATTCAAACGGTATATCGGTTGGGATCATCGGGATCCTAGGAATGAGCAATCGTTTCTGGCAGCTTATCACATATAAATTTCAAGGGAAGTAACGTTTGTTTATAATTTATTTCACGAAAAAGTCAAATAACACTCAACGCCCCGCTAACTTACAACCGGTTTACTGCGCACCGGTAGCTGCCAGAACGTGTACTTTATGTCGCTCAGCCATGGAGGTGTCAAAAAAGGCGTAGTAATAAGGCTTAGTCAATAAGACAGTTTTTCTATCTATGTAACAGACACACATAAATTATAGCCTATGTCCGTCTCCTGGCTCTAAGCTACCTACTCACCAATTTTTAGCCATATCGGTACAGCCGTTCTTGAGTTATAAGTAGTGTAACTAACACGACTTTCTTTTATATATATAGATTCAGTTAAAATAACTCCTTTCATGAAAAACTACGCAAAAATATAGTTATAAAATGGATGCTTTGGAAGCGATTGAAGTTGTCTGTTGTTATGTTTTTTTAATTTGTATTTAAGATGCATTAAAATATACATGAAGGTAAAATTTAGTGTTTTATCTATATATATAAAAGAAAGTCGTGTTAGTTACACTATTTATAACTCAAGAACGGCTGTACCGATATGGCTAAAACTTGGTGGATAGATAGCTTAGACCCAGGAGACGGACATAGGCTATAATTTATGTGTGTCAGTTACACAAATAGAAAAAATGTCTTATTGACTAAGCCTTTCTACTAAGCCTTTTTTGACACCTCTATGACTGAGCGACATAAAGTACACGTTCTGGCAGCTTCCGAAGCGCAGTAAACAGGTTGTAAGTTAGCGGTGCGTTGAGTGTTAGTTGACTTTTTTGTGAAGTAAATTATAAACAAACGCGTAACTTCCCTTGAAATTTATATGTGATAAGCTGTCAGAAACGATTATCACTTAAGAGTTTTTACGCCTCTGAGGCTGAGAGGTGGAAAGCGCTTGGTGGGATAGCTCCTGGACTGCAGTTAAAGAGGTTGTTCTTCTTACTAATATTATATATATAAAAGTTTGTTTGGATGGATTTATGGATGGAGCTGTCAGTTGATAAGCAGTCCGAAAAAATTATCTTTTTAACTAAGCCTTTTTTGAGCCTCTTTCGCCGAGCGACATAAAGCACATGTTCTGACAGCTTCTGGAGCGCAGTAAAATAGGTTGTGAAAACAGAAACAATAATGAATGATTAATGTAGGTACTTAATTTTCTTTTGTATTTTCTAATAAAAAAACTTAATAAATTCAAAAAGTTACTTATTTATTGTCTTTAAGGCGGAACAGAGTTCGCCGAGTCAGCTAGTTTGTAATAAATGATGGTAACATAACACACCAGAAAAGCTTCGCCAAACGTTTATTTTACAGGATTTCAAAAATGTTTGTAGTAAAGCAAAGGTTCCGTATACATGTTTGTTTGAATATACTGTAATTTTTTAAATGTTTATTTTCATTTTTTTAATTGAAAAAAAAATATTTTTATTTATTTATTATTTTTCTTTATTTTGTAAGATTTTACTGAATCTTGAAGGAAGAAAGTTTAAAATCAGCACTGGTTTTGAATGCAATTTAGGCATTCATTTTTCAATGACATTAGAAATAATCACTTAAAAGTACTAAATAAACTAAAAAGAATTTATTAATCTCATAAACTATAAATTTCACGTCTTAATACCAAAAGTTTTTTTTTTTCAAAAGCATATTCGTCTTGTACTCTCATTCCAAATATTTTGCTCTTTTCAAAAGTATCACTGAAATTAAATATTTGTAGATGCTGCATAAGTATGAATCTTAGTTTGAAAAGTATTACTAAGCTTGATTTTAATAGCTATGTCAATTGTACGAAAGTTAGAAATAGTTTTTTCTTTGAGAAAATGGAAAAGACTTATACAAATAAAAGTAAGTTAGAAAGCAGGGACGTCATTTCAAGTTTTTCCAGTGTGTGTGTGGGGGGGAGGGGGGGTAAGGGTGAAAACACAATGCAACTTCATCGGAAAACTTCAAAAATCACGTCCACTTCTATGTAAATACATTGATTTCTCAAAGTTAGGGGGGGGGGGCAATTGACCCCTCCCTGCCCCCCCCTAAATGACGGGCCTGTTAGAAAGTTAGTAAGTAATACAATCATATACATAGATATAATAAAACCCGAGCTGAAATTTTCCGGAATAAAGTGCAAATATGTGTGTAAAAATGCTTCAATCATACAAAGAGATTGAGTGACACGGCAGTTAAGTTTAGAAGATTTTCAGTAAAAATATTTAAATAATTTTTAGCTTAGCAACGGAATTTTCTTAAATGAGCTACCTCCGATGCTGAGTAAAAATATATAGACGTGTCAGCTAAATATTAATTTGAAAAATATATAAATAAATACGTAAATGTTTTAAAATCCTTATATGTATGCCTATTGTAACCCACTGGGTGCAGCTCGTTTCAAGAAATTAAATGACCACATGATTCGTCTTTATATGTTTGCGTAGCATCGTTGTTATTATTTGTTTTACGTCATATTTGGGAAAATAACCTGCTGTGACAGTTTCTGAACCTGCATATAGAAAAAACTACATAATATACAAAAAAATAATTTAATATAAAATAAAGTAAAAAATGGAATGAAAAAATACGTGTTATGATTATTTCATTAAAGAACACACAAATAAAAAAAACTATTATAAAGGTATTTAAATTTTTAATTTTCATCTTGAAGTAGTCAAGTAGTAGTAAATCAAAAACCAAATCAAGTCTGATGAGAAACCAAGTAAATATTTGTCTTTACTGTAGAATAACTAATATAAGGGGCGGATGCACTTTTAAGCAGTTAAGAAAGATTTAGTTTTAATTCCGCTATCCTTCATTGAAAGCGAGACGAAATTTCGTCGCAATATTGAGAAATTTAACAACGTAAGAAGCTAGCTGTAAAAAGAAAATATCATATTCAGTAAAATTATTAAAAGCAAAAGCAAAAATTTATTTAAAAGAAAATTTAAAATAAGATATTACTGGATTTTTTAACAGACGCCTCATTGTTCCACAAAATACCCCACAAAGGATCGAAATATTTGTTATATTAAGCAGTAAATAACCGCCCCTAAGCCAGGGCTAAGGCAGAACCATGCAATACACCACCAGCTCGTTCATTCCATCCATGTACTGCAGTTTCGTGCTTATTATGCACTCATCAGCATGGAATAGGAATTAAGCGAGCTGGAGGCAAAACTCCTGTTATAGAGAGTCAACAAAAACTGGAAGCTAATGTAATTTTTGAATTTGCCCCACATTTTCGCGTTGTACCGTACCAAGTGCGGTTGCTCACTGTTGCTCTAATTTCACATTAGCTACCAGTTTTTTTTTTTTTTTGACTCTCTTTGCTCTATAAGAAGATTTTTGCCTCTAACTCGGTTACTTTCCTATTCCATGCTGATGAGTGCATAATGAGCACGAAACTGCACTCCATGGATGGAAATAACCTAGTTGGTGGTGTATTACATGTTCCTGCCTTAGCCCTTGTTCAGAAGCGGTTACTCACTGCTTTATGGTTCAATCGTATGTTTAATTTTTTTGACTTAGTAATTTTCTGTTCAAATCAGCTCGTCAAACAGTTCAGCTTCTTGGCAAAAGTCGTACTGATTTGAAGTATATATGAATGCGAATTTACTTAGTGGATTCGCATTAGACATACTTGATAGATAAAATGTATTTGTTTTGTTTTTACGTGAACATCTTAAATGCTGTTCTATGAGCAGTTAAAAAAAAAAAAAAAGAAAACACAGAAGCGTTTGCGCAAAAAATTTATGAATTAAAAAAAAAAATATATATATATATATAATATATATATATAATATATATATATATATTATATATATATATATATATATATATATATATTACTGAAAATAGAATGTTTACACCAGGAAATATAATGAAATGTAAGATATTTTGAATTTTTCTCAATCGTGTTTCAAAAAATGAAAAAAATAACCTTGGAGTAAAAATGAAATACATATGTCGGTAGATACAACGTTAGCGAAGGTAACCGGTTTTCCATTGAACAGTGTGATTCAAATTACGAACTCATAATAACTGTTAGTTTTCTTTTGCCGAAATATACAGTTTTTTTTTTTTTCGTAAACTTGTTATATCAATGAAAACATTAGATTCGAAATAGTTTGGTGCTTAAATGGAGCATAAAGCAAAACCTATGATTATGACAGTGATATGTCAGCTCATTTAATTCTAGACAAACTTTTAAAAGCATTACCTTATAGTGGGTGTAGTTCTCCGATTAAAACACCCGAAGTTTTATTAATAATCCGCAGTTTTATTGATAGTAGTTAAATAATATTAGTATCAATCTCTAACATTTAAACGCAACTTTTAAATTTTACGACACATGCTGGACAGCTTGTGTCATTTCCACCATAAAATAAACAGATGTTATAATTTATCCTACGCTATCACAGGATAGTCTTTTAATCCATCTCTATGATATATTAACGGCGCCAAAATGAGACAGCATATGATTAAAAACAAAAATAAAACTTTTCTCATCGCGAAACACGAATAAATCTTTCGCGGCGTGAAATTTAGCCAAAAGCATCGACTTCTGCACCACCGAGTTTCAAAAAGCGTAATCCAAAAAACAAAACTCTGGCTTCCATTTTACGAGTTCTCTGGGATCCAAAAACCGTCGTCGGAGAATCTGCGCACGTGTACTGGCAGCTTGGCGTTCGAAGACGCTGACCGCCTCTTGGCCACGCCCCCTCGAAGGGCCGACCACGTGGCTCGTTGCCAATGGATACGGCATGGAAATACCGATCGCTGGAAAATACACTTGATCTTTGGCCCCGCCCCCACGATCGAATCTCGACTTTCCCATCTGGGCATATAAATACACGTGAAAATCACGTGGATGGAATATTTAGCCGACCATGAGGGGAAGTATGAAAGAGTCTAGTAATGTGGCACAGAGTCGGAATTATTAAAATTGATCTTTGGAGTAGTTACAGATCTCGTATGGGGGTATTGATTGGCGGCTCGGGTGAGACACTTCTCGCAATCGTTTGCTCCCAAGCGATTTTTTAATTTCTTGATTCAGCTTTTTTATTTCCGTCTGAAATGATAAAATTAGTAAGTTATTTAAGAAAGTATCGGATAGTTAAAATCTCTCCGAGTATAGTGGATTCTTTTTCTTAACGAGCGTAAAACGAAACTCCGTGATTTCTAAATTTAAACAATAACTTTGAGGGAGAGAGTTTTTAGTGAGGTTTGTGATATGGTTTGAAGTAAGAAAAGTGACTTTTTAACCCTTTCTCTGTCCAAGTGATTAAATGTCTTGTTCCACATGAAATCAAGTTTGAGCAAATGTTAATATTCTATTTTAATAACTTGTTTTTTAAATGACTTCAGTTTGATTGAAGAAAAAAATTTGCTGAAATACGTGTATGCCATTTCATACACGTGTTTGTAAGTGCAATCTTTAACACAATGTTGTATGAATGTCACTTGACTAAATGTAAAATTTTAAACGATTAATTTCTTACCCTATACAAATCATTGAATAGGGGGAAAAAAAGCTTTAGGCCAGTTTCAAGTGTAGATACAGAGCTATTGTGCAGTAGATCAGTATGCACAGTATGAAATTGAGTAAGAGTTTAAAAAAGCAATCATCTCCAAAGAGGAAAACAATATGCTATTAAGAATTTCTTTCACTAAAAAGTAAAGCACTATGCAGCCTTCCCTCCCCCATCAAAATTTTCATGAAAGAGTATCAAAAATAGAAAAAGAAAAACATCTCTGAAAAATGATGGGATTTTTGAAAAATTGTTTCAATTTGAAGACGTTCTCAAATAGCATTCTCTGTAAATTCAAACGTAGTATTTTTTGATCGATTTATTGGAAACATACTCAAAAATAGTCATTTAGACAATTGAAGGGGCAAGTGGATAAAGGTGATTTGTGACAATTTTGGAAAAACATACTTTTTACCATGGATGAAGGTGAAAAGATAATCAATTCTTTTTAAAGCTTTTTCTAAAAATTAAAAAAATTGTCACATATCACCTTTATTCACTTACCCCTTCAATTGTGTTTGTGAGTTTACACAATTGAACACACACTAATTTGAATTTGTAAATCGGCGAAATTCAAATGTCACAAACCACCTTTATCCACTTTCCCCTTCAAGTACGCTCAAAATTTTCAGTTTAACACTTTGACTGCCATGGCTATCATATGTGATATCCAGTGATATTTCCGTTGAGACACTGGCTATCCGATATGATAGCCAGGGTGTTTCAACACTTCAGGCCATGGCTATCAAAGATGTTATCAGTTACATGAAACTCGTATTGGAGTTTGATTGTTGGGCTCCCTACGATGTGTTAGGTATACGTGGTTTGCGCAAATTGGTATATGTGATGATTTTATGAGCTAAGTTTTATGAAAAATTAAATATTTGGAACATGCAACAAAAAAGGGAATATATATAAATAGAGAGTATGTGATAAATATATATAAAATATCCGCGTCAGAATCAAATAAATCAAAGTCTTCATCATCCCATGAATCATAGCATCTCATAGCCGCAGCTTCAATTTCTTCAGAAGTTAACTTTCTCTTGCTCATTGTAATAAAAATTCAAATAATTCTAACCTAAACAAAATAATATAAATAAAATAATAAAAAACATAAACATAAATAAAAAAGTTTATTGATAAATGACGAATTTAGCTGGCTATAAAATAAGTTAGCTATGGCCACGCATGGAAGAATTTACACTAGCTTTCGTGGTGTGCTTTGGCTATCATTTTTGATAGCCAGGATGAAAATCTCCCCATGTGTTACAAAATGAGTCAGATTGAAAAATATTGTTTTTATATATAGT
The DNA here is from genome assembly GCA_038373865.1 of Uloborus plumipes. NCBI lineage: Eukaryota > Metazoa > Arthropoda > Arachnida > Araneae > Uloboridae > Uloborus > Uloborus plumipes. The sequence goes on from JAXGGA010001413.1 coordinate 134,871, forward strand.
TTTATGTTGAAAAAAATACAAATTACACAAAAAAAAAAAAGTTTGGCCCCGTGGTGAACATTTGCAATTTTGGCTTGGCAGTCAAAGTGTTAAATCTGAATAATTTCTTTTCACAAATAACATGTGTCTCAAGAGAATGAAAGCCATTGTTTCTCCGAAGTTGTTTTGCTTTCTGAAGAGTTTTTTTTAATATAGAAAACATTTTAGATTTTTATTCTGTATAACCTTAAAGAATTGACTACTAAATGTAGGCATTAAGTGTTATAAACAAACTTTATTTCTTTACCTAAAGGATTAAAACATATTTTCCTGACTGAATTAAAATTTTATATTGGAAATTTTCACTGAGATAAGGAAGTATCCAGTGAAAAATGTATGGTATAAATTACAGAAAATAATTTATCTCGCTTGCTGAAACTTCTGTTTGAAATATATAAATGCATAAATAAAGCTATATTTAGATGTAAAACTTTGCTTCGTCTCTCCCTAGAAAATAGTTCGTGATTTGATTTTTATAGATTTTTCTTTTGAATTCGGAAAGGAAATCTTTGTAGTTAATAATTACACTGAATAAATTCTGAACTTTTTTTACCTTTGGACCGGTTGCAAAATTGATGGAATTTAACACTGAAAGTTGCATAGACAAGTTTTGGAGTTGCAACAAATTATTTTCTGCAAAACAAAAGAGCTATGCCAAAAAGAAATGTATTTTTCCTTTAAATATGTGATTAGTAATAATTAAGTACAGAATTTGCAATTTATTAAGTCAAATGTGTGCCTTATTTCTTTTATATTGTCCGACTGTTAAAAAAAAGTATATGTACGTGCAGAAAATTTTCTGTCTATATCCGCGAATCGATTAAAATACCTACATCGATAAATGTTTGTGTTTAGTTAAAGGATTAGTTAATTTTTTTCTTCTTTAACTTTGAAAGTGCACTTTCTTCACTTGCGTACGAACGACGCTGTAAAACGGTTTTCTCAGCGCTTACAGCAGAATTGCGGTGAAACGCTGCTACGCTCTTGCTTGAGTAAGTCAGACTTTAATGGGAAAAGCAGCACATGTATCATCATGACTAAAAAATGGATGATACTTTCTCTGATGAAAATTATTAAAATTGTGATGGCCTAGAGAGATTATAATTCTATTAGCGTGACCTGAGAAAAGATCCGATAAGCATATGCTCTACTGCTTTAACCATTAAAATTTGGCATATTTGGGATAGTTTCCGGAAAGGCTCAAGCACAATTCTTTGCTATTTTTATGCATCCGATTCAGTTGTTCATCTACTTATGCTGTCACGTGCTGCTTTTGACCCAAGTTCAAGTTTTGTAGGGTTAAGGGTAAGGCTCGACCGATGGCCTTTTTTGGCCGATGGGCCGATGCCGATTATTGGCCAATTGTTCAAAGTTGGCCGATGGCCGATTGTCGATTATTTTCCTCTTCCATCGGCCGATGGCCGATGGCAAAAAAAAAATCAAACGATTAGAAAAATAAATGTTTATAAGAGATTTGAAGGGTCATATATTCATTTCATTCTACTTTTATTTCTACGAATACAGGATAATTGTAATCATTAAGATAAAGTCATTCAGATTTTGGCCTAAATTGCTATTTTACTACCACTCGATTTAGTGTTCACTAGATTTTCCTGCACATACTTGTTTCACATAAATAAAAACTTAAATTTTCATGTATTACTTTAATTTAAAAATATAAGAAAAAATTAAAAAAAAAAAAAACTACACATTTATGTATTTTCTAAATTTGAGCATTTTTTTGCACAAAAGTAAACAAAAACAATTTGAAATACCAATTATGCACTAGTAGTTTATTTTATTTGTTTGTTTATTATTTTCAATGTATTCAATTTTGTAAAAGTATGGTGATTTAATTCCATTTATGGGGGAAAAGCAAAAGCGGAAACTAATGAATAAATTTAACTATGTAAGCAGAGCACTCGAAGTCTTGGCAGTAATTCTTTCGATTCGTTCGATGATTCGACAGCAAAGTCATAACAAGATTTTAAGCTGAGGATCACATGATACACGGCGCCAGCCGGCCCGCGAACTTTCTCTGTGTAAAGTACAGTTGTCTAGTTTCGGTTTTGATTCAAGAAAAGTGCAAACACTTGCACTTTTAAGAATAGTAAAAATGCACCCTAAAGCAGGAAATGAAATAAATTAGAAAGATTTTTAAGTATCTTAAATATTTTTTCTACGCTTATTTTACGCATTCTAAGAATTCTTACCTCTTGATATTATTTTTTGCAGTCATTGCATTTTTAGTTCCCTCGACAGGTCTATAGAAACTGTAAATTGGATCTTCATTCAATGCATCCTTTTCTTTTTTTCAGGAAGTTGTAGGTTTGCCAGCGTTTGATTCACTGTTGCTATCTAAAGTTTCCATGGTGCTCTTTTGGTAAAATTAGAGCCGCTAGGTAGTATAAAGCACCAAAGTCCAAATAATACTATAGAAAGCAAAGAGCTAACACGTGCGCTTTGAACTTCTTTCAGTACGTTTTGAAATTTGACAACATTTGGCTGCGCCGTGCTGTTCGTTGATGATTAGTAAAGGTTAAAATACGAAATATATAATACATTTAATACATTAGTAGTAAAATAATGTATTAAAAGTAGATTTGAAATATTAGTAGAGCTTTAAAACATTTCCATAAATGGTAAAATAAAGAAGCTCTACTTATAAAACTATATTAGTTGTCAATACAATGATAATGAGATTGCCAATTTGGCGAAAAAACTTGATATGGCCACTTGATAAAACATAGAGTGCACCATTGAAGTTTTTAGGGGAATAAATGTTTAGGCAGGTTTTTTATCTTTTTTTTTGGGGGGGGGATGTTCCGTAGCACTTGAAGAGGGTGTGCCATCGTCTTTGGGGGAGGGGGAATGTGGGAAAGTCTATGCATACACATAAATACTTGTTAGTTTCACGCTTCATGGTCAAGAAATATCAGGATAAGTCAATGGGAAAAGTTTTTCTTTGCTTTAAACACAAGGCCTCCCAAGAGCAAAGTCGGAGCACAAATCCAAATATCACGGAGACCAAATAAAAACTAAAACGCAAATAAGCCCCCACCCCCACCCCAACTGTTAAAAAATAGACTGGCAAGCATAGGCCATGACCCTCCCGGATGGGCACTCCTGCTTAAACGAATATGACTTAAAGGAAACATCGTAACAGCTTCAATATTCAATTCAAAACTTGATAATTTAGAAATAAGTAACACAATATTCGATTTCAGGAAAGAAAAATGAAAACAAGGATCTTTTCACATAACAGAGAAACCAGAGGTGGGCCCCTCCTCGAAATTTTACCTCATAGATCCCTTCTTCTCTTAAAATAAATGTGTTTGCCAAATTCATCTGGCTAATATATTTTTAAAATTTAAAAGAAAAAAAGGCTTTCATTCACATACACGCACAAAAAAAAAAAAAAATGCGCAAAAACTAATTCCGCCGTTCAGAGTTTTTTCTGTAATTCTAAAAACTCTCATCAAAGAGATAGCTCGGACAGTGTCTGCTGTATTGTCAAAATTTCGGTATCTGCCCGATTCGGAAAATTCTAAAACCCAGAACTGTGTTGGTCCCGTTGCCGCTCGATTTCAAGCCACATGGTGAACGTAATTTTAATTGTGAAGTAAAAAATATAAAGGTAAGAATTCCCTCGTAGGAAAACTTTTCTTTTGTTTAAACATCGGCCAGGCATCGGCATTTAGATGTTTTCGAGGCCGATGGGCCGATGTTTTTCCCAAGTTAGCATCGGCGGCTGATGGCGATGGCCGATGGAAAAAATTTCAACCATCGGCGCCGATGCATCGGTCGAGCCTTAGTTAAGGGGCGAATCGTCAATTCAAGCCTTTTTTTCAATTCCTTCATTCTTGAGAAATCTAATTTTTCTTGGCCTTTTTGATCGATATTCATCATGACTTACTTTGCTCTCCACGGGGTAAAAACAGTATACTACCATATTAGGGCCGATTTAAAAGACGAAAAATTAGCAAAGTGGGCTCATTTTCAGACTTAGACTCCAAACTTTCTCATCTTCTTTACACCAGAGCTTCAGAGATTTTGGGATGTTTTATTATTCATTCAGCAATCTCTGTACTTTATATTCGAAGAATAAAGTCCCGCTTTTCCTTCACTAATCACATTTCAAGAGAAATTTGCATAAAATCTGACTTGTGTCTAAACTTTTGCAACAGCAAAAAAAAAATTGTAATTTCCAATGTTCGTTTCAGTTATATTTTTAAAAACTCCAGACACGTATTTGAGACCATATTTTCTACCTTCAGTAGAAATTTGAAAGCATTTCGCTGAATAGTTTTCTTTTTAGTCATATATTTGCATTTTATCTAAACTTTTGCGCCGCACTGTAAGACAAAATTACGACAAAATATAAGCATCTTCATACAAGTAAAACACATCACTTCAGAATTCCAGTTGAAAAAAAAAAAAAAAGTCAGTAGTTACACAATCCAAAATTGTGTCATTTATGGAAGAAAAGGGCTTTTACATACCGGAGAGGGAGGAGTGAAAACTTTAAACCAGGCAATAACTTCGAAAACTAAGTAGGAAGGGTTATTTTGTACAATACTTTTGACTTTTGTGTATAAAAAAAATCATTGTCTCATTCCATAAATAAAACATGAATATATTTTTTAAACTATAGCGAAAAACCATAACAGTTTTCCACTTTCCAGAGATGCCAAAATATGTATTTCTTGTATAATTTACACGAAAGTAAAATTAGTTATGCAAAAAAAAAGAAATATTTCAATTGTTAATTAGGGAATACAATTTGCTCCAATAATGCAAAAATGTAGCATTAGATCACGACAAAAAAAGTTTCTTTTGAATAAATGAAATTTAAGCAGGAATCATAAAGCTCTGTCAACCTTTTGAATTTTTGCTTATAGACCCTTGACCGGTACTGTTGCGTGAGTTTCTAAAGAGTAAATAAAATTACTGTAAAAAAAACTAACACTAACTAAAATCAAGGTTTTACTCAATAATATACGTAACTGATTTATTCTCAAACTACAATATGTGCAATACATACTCTTACTCTTCTATCATGCATTTTTATGACACTTTTACTTTAAATGTATGTATAAATCGATATCAGGAAATTAAGTAACAATCGCACTAAATTAGGAATCGTTTCTTTTGAGGGACAAAAAGAAGCTTATTTTAATTTAAATTATGATTTTTATCCTTTATTTACTAAAGGGATCATAAGCATATAAACATTATTTACTGAAATATTTAACACCGAAATCTTTAAATATTTAAAGCACTTCAAATATTTTCTTGCAACAAGTAAGAATAATAAATAAAATGAAGAATTAGCGTAATCTTATTTTATTTCTAACGTAGTGAAATTTTAATGCAATTGTTATTGACTGACATTAAATAGAATATAATCATCCTTTAACTAAAAAGTAACGACGGCCTTGGAGATCAGTGCAAATCCCATACCTATTCATAAATAATGTGTTTCGTTTGTGTTTGAATCTCAAAGAAAAAACGGCGGAATTCTTATCATGAATTTTTATTTCTTCGTTTTCTGAAATTGGACGAAAATGTAAGTGTAGGTATTTAGAGAAAGTTGCTTAATTTTTCCCGAATGATTGCGTGCTGATTTATTTCAATCCCATTTTGTTTTAAATTCAATCATTATCGCTTTTTGTCGTTGCTGACGGGTAAACGTTTTGAGAAAAATTTCATTCATTTGAGAAGCGTAAATTTTATTTTTATGTTAACAGGCATATGAATGTTGAGTAAAAGACATCTGAATAAGTTCTCCAGAAGAAATTGTTTTCTGTGCACCAAAGTGATTTTTTGTTTTTGTTTTCAGCTAGTGTATAGTGTTTAAGTAATTATTTCATATTAAGCGAGATACTGCTGTGTTCCTTGACTAGAAGGCATGGTTTTACTTAAGAAAAATTGCTTACATTCTCAGCTCTTTTTTTCCCTCAGCATTTTTTAGTTGCTCTAATGGCATTGTTTGTGTCAAATTGATACATCGCTCTTGGATCAAACAAATACATCTAATTATTTAACTCCTGAATTCCTCTAGAATTAATAAATAGAGCGTATTTTGAAGAAGATAACCATACTTATGCTCGTATTAGCTGTAAATCAGAGTTACATTTATCATCAGAATCAGAAAATTGATTCAAACATTTTTGAGACGCTTCTTTAAAATCAGCTCTTAAAAGCTTAATTTCATTGCTTGTTACGTCAGCAATACAGTTTGTTTATTTGTGTTTCAATCTGACTCACGAAAAAGTAAAAAATATATACTTTTTACATTAAAAAAATGTCAACAAAGGTTTTGAAATCAGTATTTGATAGGGAAATAGTAATTTTAGGAGATATTTTATTTTTGTTACGAAAAATAAGAAACAAAAATAGAAACACAAAAATAAAACAAAAAGTGTATGAAGTATACTGTTTTCTCTATATAAATAAATCAAATATGTGTACAATTTTACGCTAACTTTTCAGCTTTGCCTTTTCTTTTCATTTCAAGCACTTTCGCACTCGCAGGGAGTCTTTTCTTTAGATATTTTATCTGTTTTTTTTTCAGTAATACTAAATTGCACAACTCCGATGGATAACATTGGAAATTAAATTACAGAGGCTGAAATAGTAAGCAAAAAGTACATAAATAAATTAAACGAAAAAAAATAGAGCAATGGGGTCATTCCATGTCAAGTGATCCAACGTTTTTTACCTTACATTTTTGTATTTCTTTCAAATTTGGCTCATCAATTGTACCCCTTGAGGTAATCAAAAGTATCAATTTTTAGGTTTTTATCTCTATTATTTTTTCATTTATGAGACTTCGAACTTTGGAAAAACCCTCTTTTTTCCATGGATAAGGGAACATAAAAGGGACCATAACTCGGCACCAAATATATATAGACCGATTTGGTAAATGGCATTTTAAAGTACGTTAGTTGCCGCTTAATCTGATATGCAACATGACTAATTTGATAAAAATTTTCTTTTTCAAAAAATGAAATTTAAATTTCAAATTTAAATTTCTCGAAAAACATATAATGAATTTTTTTCAAAAAATTCTCAAAAATTCTTGTGTATTTTATCTATGTTTGTACAAATTTTTAGATTGGGATCTCAATGGGATCATATTTTTTTGAATTTTTGAATAAAACTGTATAGGAAAAAAATGATATTTTTTAGATTCTATTTATTTAAATACTAAGTTATCTTGCTTGTGATGGTCTAAAAAGTAGTAAACAAACATGAATATGTTTAAAGTGAGCTGGCATGAGCTTATAGATTTGTCAGGTTCACCCCCTCACCCCTTCCTCCCCCGCACAACCACTCTTTTTTAATTCAAAACTGTTCAAAATGTTAAAAAAACTCTTTGATACAAAATGAATATTAAACTTATTTAAAGTTGGTAAATGGGTTTCCTTATAACTAGACGAAGTATCCCCTCCTCCACCCAAATATACCATTAACGCTGTACTATTATGACATCTAACCTGGGGATTGAATTGACTATTATTTTTACTCTAGGTAAGTGAGCTAGCATTAACTTGTAAATTGGTCAGCTCCCCCTCCCTTCCTTCCCGACCCAACCATTTTTCCCCCAAACTGTTTCAAATGCTAAAAAAAACCTTTTTGATACAAAATGAACAGTAAACTTATTTAAAGTTGGTAAATGGGTTTCCTTATAACAAGGCAAAGTAAAACCCTTCCCCCACCCAAATATACCATTAACGCTACACTAATATGACGTCTCACCTGGGGATTGATTTGAGGATTATTTTCCCCTAGGTATATATTGTTTTTCAGACGAAGTGTTTCTTTTTTCAATCCGACCTTCACAAAGTGTACTTCCATTCAATATCTGAATTTAAACTTATGATTCATTTCATCCCCTCCCCCAGCACCAATCTTCAATTTTGGAGGAAGAAAAGAAACGGTTCGCCCCAAGATCATAGCAAACAGCAAAATAGCACTGTTTCCCCTTGTTCTCATAATGTTTTCCCATTATTTTCACACAAAACTGAAAAGAAATCAAAGTATCAGGTTATATGTCAGTCCCCATCACTGCCTTTCCTTTCTCTTATTGGACAAAGCTCATGAGCTAATAGGAAAGAGTAACAAACAGAACAAACTGAAACACTACCAGACATCAGTAGAGACTAAGGCTTTGAAATGGGGTTAGACGGGATGATAAAAAAATAAAAGTTTGGAGCGGGAAGGTAGGAAAAGGGGAGGAGCAATCTGTACAGAAGTTAAACAACATGAGAGGTTATGATCAAAAAAGCAGTGTTTGTTTAATATATGTATATAGATATATCTTGCTGCATTACTTTCCTTTACAACAAAATGAAAAAGAACACAAACAATTAAAAAAATTAAATAACAGCTGCACACGAGATAATGTGGGAAGATAGTTATGGGGACACAGACATATGATCTGATATTTTGATTTATTTTCAGTTTTGTGCGAAAAGAATAGAAAAAACGATGAGAACAAGGAGAAACAGTGCTATTTTGCTGTTTGCTATGATCTTGGGGCGACCCATTTATTTCCTCCCTTCAAAATTGAAGATTGGTGCTGGGGTAGGAGATGAAATGAATCATAAAGTTAAATTTCAGATATTGAATGGAAGTACACTTTGAAGTTCGGATCGAAAAGAAACACTTCGTCTGAAAAACAATATATATACCTAGGGTGAAAATAATCCTCAATTCAATCCCGAGGTTGGACGTCATATTTATAGTGTGAATGGTATATTTGGGTGGGGAGGGGGATACTTCGTCTAGTTATAAGGGAACCCATTTACCAACTTTAAATAAGTTTACTATTCATTTTGTATCAAAGAGTTTTTTTTCAAACATTTTGAACAGTTTTGAAAAAAAAAGAGTGGTTGTGCGGGGGAGGAAGGGGGAGGGGGTGAACCTGACAAATCTATAAGCTCATGCCAGCTCACTTTAAACATATTCATGTTTATTTACTACTTTTTAGACCATCACAAGCCAGACAACTTAGTATTTAAATAAATAGAATCTAAAAAATATCATTTTTTTCCTATACAGTTTTATTCAAAAATTCAAAAAAATATGATCCCATTGAGATCCCAATCTAAAAATTTGTACAAACATAGATAAAATACACAAGAATTTTTGAGAATTTTTTGAAAAAAATTCATTATATGTTTTTCGAGAAATTTAAATTTGAAATTTAAATTTCATTTTTTGAAAAAGAAAATTTTTATCAAATTAGTCATGTTGCATATCAGATTAAGCGGCAACTAACGTACTTTAAAAGGCCACTTACCAAATCGTTCTATCTATATTTGGTACCGAGTTATGGTCCCTTTTATGTTCCCTTATCCATGGAAAAACAAGGGTTTTTCCAAAGTTCAAAGTCTCATAAATGATAAAATAATAGAGATAAAAATCTAAAAATTGAGACTTTTAATTACCTCAAGGGGTACAATTGATGAGCCAAAAAAGAAAGAAATACAAAAATGTAAGGTGAAATTTTTCTCAGATTTTGGATCACTTGACGTGGAATGACCCAATGCTTTTTTTTTTTTTTTTTGCAAATAGTCTGATTGTCGCCTCACCCAGTTCTGATGAAGTAAGAATCTCTCGATTACGTGAAAACAGTTCCAAATTACACGAGTTCTAAATCTAAATTTTTGTGAAATGAAAGCTTAAAGAAAAGGTTTTAAAACGAAATTAAACATAAGAAAAATCTGTAGAAAAGTGAAGTTTGGATATTTCTTTCGAAGTTTTGTGCTTGGACGAGGGAAACAATATACCTATAAATTTAAGCAGTTGCGAACTATGGAAAGTTTTAAAACTGAATATTTTGTTGAAATTAACTGATTTGAGTCTTTATAAAAAGCTTCAAGCCCCGAAAGTATTTAAACGGCTTCTTATCATATGAACGTGATTATAAACAACAAAAGTTGTTAAATCGTACGATTAATTTTTAACATTAACTGCTCGTATTCTAGAAAGCAGGGGGAGCTATTATTGGTTGTAAGAAGTAAACCTTTAACACGTTTTTAGTTAACTTTTCAAAAATTACTAGCAAAGTATGGACTGAAGAAAACAAAAAACTATTGCAACAGAAACAAACAATTGATTTCAATTAATTAAAACAAGGCAACAATGTGTAGCTTTTAACTCCTTTTTTAAAGAGAAATACGCTCTGGGATTAATTTGCATATACGTAGAAAAAATACAGCTTACATGACATTAAAATATAAATCTAAAAATGTGTGTAAGATTAAGCATTTATTTACAAACACAAACAAAAGAAATAAAAAAAAAAGAATGTCACTTTTGCTGTTTTTCTAAATTTAAATACAACGGGGAAAAAATTGAATAAAAAAAATTGAACAAAAACGCAATTTTTAAGACATCCAAGAATATTCTATGTAAAACCTGACGATTATTTAATCTTAGAATTCAATTTTGTAATTTTTTCACATGCTACACACATATACAAGGACTGAATAAATAAGAATCCTTTCCTATTTCAGTTATATTATTAGGAAGTTGTTCACCTGGAATGTCTTGTCACTTTAATGAAATGTTAATAGTAAATATAAAATCGATAAAAATCGAAATCTATTATGAGAAACGAAGAAATTATTAGATTAAGATCGTTTGTTGTTTTTGTGCGTTGTAACAGCTAGGTTGGCAATTTAAGCTGCTCTGCTTTATTTTTCTAACTGTACCGTCATTTGGTATGAAGTCGGACTTCCACAGAATATGCATGCCATAAGGACCCGTTTATGGGGTAGGCAATAGGGTGGGCCGAAAATGACTTTTTTTTTATTTCGATGATGGGTAATGCGGAAAAGGTGCCATTGGAGGAGCAAAGTGCACATAAAAAATTTGAAATTTTTTGGTCAATTTCTTGATCTGCCGCAATCGCGTTGAAGTTTGGAAAAAATGCAGTTTTTTGAGATTTTTAGGAAATTATTTTCAAAAAATTTTCAGCACTGAACATCTAAAAATGCATCATATGTGACAAACAATGTAGTTATTTCAGATAAGTACGGCGAAAACAGCATTTTAACGTTTTGACGAAATTTAATTTAAAACGTAGAAAAAAACAGGAAATTGCCAAATCTTCTAGGCATTTGTGGAAAAGGAAGGAATTATACCACAGACCTCAAATTTTTTATGGAATTTCTATGCCCCCAATGGCACCTTTTCCGCCCTACCCGTTATCGAAAATAGAAAAAAAAATTTAATAATTTACTAAAAATCTCGAAAAAACTGCATTTTTCCAAACTTCAACGCATTGCGGCAGATCAAGAAATTGACCAAAAAATTTCAAAATTTTCTGTGCATTTTGTACCCCCAATGGCATCTTTTCCGCATTACCCATTATCGAAAGAAAAAAAAAGTTATTTTCGGCCCACCCTATAGTAGGCAACCGTTCACAGCACAGCAGCACATTCTCATAAAGAAAAGGACGCAGACAGGAGAGAGAAAATATATCCATGCCCGAACATGGATTTGAACGCAGAACCTCCCGTTCCGCAGTGAAACTTCTCTTACTACTACACAAGGTGGCCAGCAAGTGTGTTCGTTGTTATTTTACAGTAGAACATTTAAGTCTTTTAATGTTTATGAGGGTAAAAAAAGCCCAATTAGCTGTATGGCTGCTTAAATACAAACGAACAAGCAGTGTTATAAATTTATAGCATAAAAACAAACTACGTAATCTGCTTTGGATTTTGTATTTACGCAGTTAACAGTTTGCTTCAGTTTTTTGATTGAAAAAAATCGTTATTAATCTATTGGCCTAATATAAAAGTATATTACCATCTTAAAAATTTATATTTAAAGTTTATATTCTTTACCAGTTCACTTCAGTAATTATTAAAGTTTTGCATTTCTGGAAAACACCCTCATACACACACACGTATACAAATCGTTTCCGCTATGGCTTTTGATTCCCCTTCCACCCCTCCTAAGTTTTAGCCCCAGGCCTCCTCTAGAAAATATGCATTAACTCAAAACTTCTAGTTTATGCTTTTATTTTGAAATTTAATTTTTTTACATTAGATTTTACTTTTCGATGCCATGTTTCAGATTATTAGTTTTACTATGTTTTAGGCATAAACTTAACAATGTTACTCATTTTCATGTGGCATAATTTTAGCAACCGCTTTCACTAGCGGCTCATTTTCGATGAAAGATTCACATGTGCGCTTTATATTTTTTAATTATGTAATATATTTATAATGCTGCCACTTGAATAGCAGCGATTGCAAGGTAAACTCGATAGTACTATAGGGGAAAAGGCCTGATGTGTCCGTCTCCATTGTCGTGATCAAGGGCACTGGGAAGCAAAGGTTCTGGTTAGATTTCTGCTTCAGCCGAACGCGGAACCCAGTATTTAGTTTCCAAGCATGCTTGGTATTCACATTATCAACCCAATGAATGTATTAAGAGCTGAGTTAATCGAGCCAAGTCCGGGAATCATGCCGGGTTCTGCGGCGTGGAATGAAGTAAATAAAGTTAATTATGAAGTACATAAGGTTAAAGTTCGTTGAATGGAATTATAATGCATATCGATAAAAAACCAAAAAAAAAAAAAATAGAAGTAAATGAATTCTTGCAGTACCACGATCCTTTGCTACCTCTCTTTCACTGAGAAAGCTAATACAAATAGCATCATTTAATGTCAAAAAGTTTCATCTTTTTGACATTAAATGGTGCTTGATTTTCAATCGCTAAAATCCAGTTTTTTTAGATTAGTATTAGAGCAAAGCAGCGATCAATTACTCCATTTCAAACAACTTATCATTGATCCTTACTGCATGGCAAATAGAAAAAATATCCATAGAAATGGGCTCTAGCAATAACTCAACCATGAAAGACAAAACACTATTTTTAGTTTCCAACATAAAAAATGAAAACCTTTTCTTTCAGACGAAAACGAAATCTATACATCAATTTGAAATGAAATACAGTAATGCGAAGATCACTGGAAGAAGAGTAAACAATGGTTCCGCCCAATAGCATGTCATAAATTTTTTATGAGGTCACACGAAGTGTCGAAACTCACAAGACCAAGTGAAATATTGGTGAACAGGAATAGATGTCAGCCTTACTAAAGAAAATTTAGTATCAAAACCAAAAACAACGACGTACAGTTTCTATTTTGATAAGGTTTTTCTTTTAAACATATAGGCAGAATAGTGGAGTTGGAGAACTTAGTAAATCAATATATAAGGTAATAAATAGATTAATTTCAGAAAAATCAGTTTTAATCAGCTTTTTATATTCTAAAAAATAACGATTTAAAACAGCAGCTGGGTTTTAGTTTAACCCATTAGTGCCTAGCGTCCTTTTAAAAGGACGGTCCAAAAAAGGGTCTGAATTTCCTCAAAATGAACATTTCAACCAAATAATAGCTTTCAATGAGTATCTCGGTATTCCTTCAATTCGTTATTTAACAGATTGCAGCACATAACCATTGTAAAGTGCGGTCTGTAGCCGTTTTAATATGATCTTCATCAAAAATTGCATCGTTCACAATCTCAAGAAAAAAAGCTAAATTTTCAAAGTCATTCCCAGCTTCCCAGTTTATGTTGATTGCTGATTTTAATTCTTCTTATGAAATGTCTTTTTAAATATTATATCGTAGGCAGAAAAAATTTGAGTCAAACAAATATGCACCCTCTGGGGTCTATCGTAACTTTTGAGGGACGATTTTTCTGTCCTTAATAAAACAATTATTTTTTACACAATATTTTTTTAATTATTTTTCCTGTCCATTAAACACCGTTTGTAACCAGTATACAAAATATCTTTGAAAAAAAAAATGTTGGGCATTAATGGGTCTATTGTCAGTACAATTAACTTTAGTGGTTTAGAAATATTTAATTATTCCATGCAATTTATTTTTTCAAAACCACCCCTCCCGAAAGTTATGTATTTAGCTATGGATTTGCATACCCGACCAGCAGACAGTTTAAAAAAACTAAATCTTAAGTCATATTTAGAAAAGCATCTTTTCTGTAATTCACTGTTCTCTTGTATGATAACGTAGTGCAAATAAAACCTTCTTGCAGTGTATTTACTAAAATCAAATCTAAAACAGTAAACCAGCCTGTTCAAAAGTTAGTAATCTGTGCGTTTTTTTCCACTCAAAACAGTTTTCCTGCAAAAAAACTTCAATATCTGTGGTTTTGCCCCAACGACAAATCATATTTGTTTACAATCTTTTACGTCTTATATGGGTCATTAATTAGAGCTATGTCACTATCTCGCATTTCCTTCCAGATGCATGCTTTTTGTTTCAAATAATTGCAGTTAAATACTATTAAAATAGCATTTAAAAGCATATTGTATAGATGAAATACAGATTTAGGCTATATTAGTCCAAGAATTTCAACATTTTGTTGCACAAATTATTTGAACTTTTCAAATATCATGAACGTCTCATGATCACTAGACTAGGTGGCCGGCGATTGTCGAGACAAAAAGTTAGATGCGATGTTAAACGTTAAAAATAAATGTTTAAGTTTCATGAACTAAAACTAACCGTAAGTAAATGACTTCTAGTAGCCACTTTTCGTATCAATTATAATTGAAAAATGAGGAAAACTCAAAATTTTGAGAGTTAGTTCACCCGAGAAATATTTTTTTTTTTTAACAAAGCAAAATGCATCTGCCCTTCAAAAACGATTTTATGAATTTCTGATCAAAGTGGTATTGGAAGCAAAGATATGAAAAATATCTAAAAACAAGGAAGGAATTATTTAAAAAAGTTTGGATAGTTTATTTGGAAAAGAGCCAGTTTGAGATCATACCAAAAACTGAATGGAAAAACTTAGGAATTATTTTTTTTTTCTTTCTTAAGAGAGCTTTTGATTTATTACGTATTACACGAATAGCTTTTGATTTTGGCTGCTTTCCGTCTTTTCTTTTTTTTTCTTCCTTTCTTTTTTTTCTTCTAAAAATAGTTGTACAAGAATAAATTGGAACTGCAATATATGTTACAAATGTTTTCTTGTGTCTTTAAATCAATCTTCTATATTTTTTAAGCTGTGGTTTTTGAGCTATTCGGATTAATTTATCTTTTGTTGTTTGCCATTTAAATTTTAACGTGGAATAATGCCCAATTTCTTGTTCTTAATTAAAACAACTACATTTTTTTTCGTATAAAATATATAGCTTACAGCTACATTTATTGCTCAGCAAAACATTATCAGGCCTGATAACTCTACTAGATTTTCCTGGGGATTACTGAATGTTGCGAGCTTTTCTGATCGTGTAATATGATTTCAGAAACTTGGCATTTTATTATAATTTTTAAGGGACAGTGGAAAAAATCCCAATTTTTCTAAATACAGTAAAAAATGTGATAATGGAACGCTACTGGATTTTTTTTCTGGGAATGCTGGTAGATGTGCATGATTATTTAATTGAAAAATAATATATTAAATGCAAAGGAAACAACGAAAAAATTATTTATGAAAGTTACCGTTCTAAAATTAATCCAAGCATTTAAGTTTTATCGCAAGTCTTTTGAGTGAATTAATTAAATACCCCCCCCCCTTTTTTTTTTAAAGGTTGCTAAAACAATCATGACACGTTAAATATATTGGAATCATCTTTAATTTGCAAAAAATCATTTGTACAGCTCTAGAACCCTTGATGTCATAACTTTCATAACTAAAATGAAAAATAAATAAATAAACAAAATCACAAGCAGGTGCTTTCAAGTAAATTTAGCATGCAAATATAACCCAAGTAGCATCAACTCATCGGATTTTGCTCGGCCGATCAACAAACTCCTCGTAAACCGATCCTGTAACGCACGATGACATCGTTCCCATCAGTATCCGAGCACGGTTTTCGATGAGCTACTTTTCATCGGAAAGCAATATAATTCCGATCAACTTTCCCGATGAAAATAAGATGAGCTATATTCCATCGGAAAACGATATCCTTCCGATCAAGTTTCCCGATGAAATTCCTCGGCACGGGACTGTTCTGCTCGTAAATTGCTCCAAATCTCATCGTATTCTCATCGGATTTTGCTGCTCGGATTCTGCTCGGCCGATGAGACATATTGGATCATCGGCCGATGAGAATTTCATCGGGTTTCGATGAATGGCCGATCATCGGCCGATGAGATGATGCTGCTAGGGAAATATCATAAAACTACTTTGTTTAAAAAGGTAACAAAAAAACTCAGATCTGTACATCAATGCATCTTATGCAGGATTATATTCAAAAAATATTATGCTAATGCAAAACATTAGCGCTATGCATTCTGAAAAAATAAATCAATAATCGTGGATTTTTGTTCATCTTATTCGTTTCTAAAATAAATATGTATATTAGGAAAAAGTATCATCTATACTATATTTTTCTGTATTAAATTAACGTAACAGATTTGTTATTAGTAGTTTTCCTCTATGAAAATGCCGAAATTATTTTACAGTGATAATTTTGTGTGTATTTTGCTAATTCCACGAAAAAGCGGGCATTTAGTTACTCACCCGACTGCTGTATATTTCAAAAAATGCAATGAACATTTTATTATTTGTTTATTTACTTTATTAAGTTGTACATGTATAACTAATGTATTGGGCAAAATGTCTGCTTTTCTGTGGCACGGCTAAGTATTTACTTTTTTTTTAAAGTAACATTAAACAATTGCAGGATATTAGAGTACATATTTTTTTAAATCGCAACAATGTATTTGGAGAATATACTGCTAGACTTGAGAACTATATACCTGATGTCCAAAAAGTGTGTCCAGCGAGCAACTGCTACTTTATTTTTTAAATGTTCTTTTAAAAATGTAGCTTTTTTTTAGCTTCACAAACCCCATTGTTTTTTTAGTACTGAAAAGTCTAAAACTAATATATATATATATATATATATATATATATATATATATATATATATATATATATATTAAGCAAAAATAATATTTATGCTCTTGTTCTAAAAATTACCCCAATTTTACTGATTTCATTAGTAGTATTGTGGGTTGAGTACTAAGAATTAAGTAATTATAGATTAGGCAAAATATAATTTTTCCTTTTGATGAAAATTTTTGTTCGAAAAGGAGCTAAAATTACTTCTAACTAAATAAAATTTAGAAAAAGTACTTCAATAACATTCAACTAAAGATTTCAGGTTCTCTAAAAATCGTGAGAAAATTTTAATTTGTTGAGTTTTTCTTGAGTAAAAGACTGAATTGCTGTTACCTATAGTCATAGTACTCACCCCACTGTATATTGCATATGCATAAAGCAAAACAACACGACTAAGACCAGCTAAAATGTCTTAACACATCATTAGTGACCTCAAGCTAATGTTTTTGCTACCTCAAGCTAGTTTCTGCCTACAAAATCGTAGACCTGAGTTGACAATTTTGAAAGCGAATCAATGGATAGGCCAAGAAAGAGACAAAAAGACGCGATATGCTTACCGGATGGTAGCGGCCAGTCGATACATTATATGCGTGAAACGAAACAACGTGAAAAAGAACACTTTAGAAAGTTTTCACGCATTGATGATAGGATTGGACGTCTAACAAATTTTTATGTTACTTTAAGCTTGTATCTGATGAAGGAAACTAGCAAAAAGTGAGTCCTAGTCGACATGGAGTCAAAATGCTTCTTGTGCCTTTTTGGTACTGAAAAATGCCCAAAATAGAAAATATTAATATCATACTCCAAAATATTTCGTGAATTTAATATTAAAGTAATGCTGCTTATTTTAGCGGTAACGTGAACTGATTACTACAGTCAGGTAACTACAAATGTTGCAAAAATAGAATGTTTGATTTTGTTGAAAACATTTTTTTGCGAAAAAAGACATTATTACTTCTTGCTATAAAAAATTAGAAACTAATGTTCAACAATAATAAAATCAAATTTTTTCATTCTTCAACAATCGTGAGAAAGCACTAGTTTGTTGAATTTTAATCGAAGGTGAACTAGATTAAAGTTACGTTAGTCATAGTCCCCCCCCCTCCTTACGATATATCGTACGCATAAAGCGAAATACCATATCTCAGATTATTTTACAAAGTCTTCACACAATATAAACTACCTTTAGCTAATGTCTATGCTACTTCAAGCTCTTATCGGCTGAGGAAAGTTACAAATGGCGAGCTCGAGTCGAGAGTTTTGAAAACAAATCAATGTCGAGGCAAAAAAAAAAAATAATAATAATACATAAATAAAATTAAAGCGATCGATATGTAACATTTATATAAAAAAAAATAACACGGCAAAGAAGCTGTAGAAAGTCCTTATACATTTTAAGCAGCCTCGAACAAATATCTATGCTATCCAAAGTTAGTATCTGCTCAAAGAAAATAACAAAAAGTGATCCCCAGTCGGCATGGAGTCAAAATGCTTGTTTTGCTTTGGATCACTGAAAAATGCTTCGAAATAGAAAATAATACTAAGCAAAAAAAATTCATGTATTTAGTATTAAAACATTTCAAATTTGACCAATTTCGGCAGCAATATCGTGAACTGATCACTACAACTATATAACTATTACTGACAATATTTTAAGTTGTTGAAATTTTTTGTTCGAAAGAAGACATGAGTTATAATTGTTATAAAACTTAGAAATGATAATCGAACAGCATTTGCTCAAGTTTTCATCCTCCAAAATTTGTAAAAAACAATTTGACTTTCCCTTAAAGCTGTACGAAAAAAAAAATGAATTCTTGTTTCTTAGTCGTAGTACTCACGCCCCGATCTATCGTAATAAAGCAAAGCAAGACATTTAAATAGTCTTCACACATTATACATGACCTCCAACAAACATCTACGTAACCTCTAACTCATATCTGCTGAGGAAACTAACAAAAAGCGAGCAAAAGTCGCGAATTTTGAAAAGCAAATCAATGGGGAAACCAAAAAATAAAAGCGATATGCCTACCATCTATATCGGTCAGTCGATATGTAATATGTATATAGAAAAATAACACGACAAAGATCACCGTAGGAAATCTTCACACATTTTAAGCTACCTCGAACAAATGTTTCTGCCACCTCAAGCTCGCATCTGCTCAAGGAACGTAAGAAAAAGTGATCCCGAGTCGACATGGAGTCAACAAGCTTATTTTGCTGTTTCAGTACAGAAGAACGCCCCAAAATAGAAAATAATATTAAGCAAAACATTTTCATGCGTTTAATATTAAAATATTTCATATTTGACCGATTTCAGCAGTAATATCGTGGGCTGAGTACTATAACTAGATGACAACAAACTTGGCAAAATATTTTCTTTTTACTTTGCTGAGCATTTTTGTTCGAAAGAAGACATAACTTCTAATTGTATAAAAGTTGGAAATAGCATTTAAAGCAATTTTTTTACTCTCTGAAAAATTTAGAAAAACAAGTTGAGCTTCCGTCGAAGTAGTATGAAAAAAAGGAATTCTCGTTACTCAGTCGTTGTACTCACCCCACGATATATCATAAGAATAAAGCAAAGCAAAACAACACGACTAAGACCAGCTTAGAGTTTTCACAACCTCTAACAAACGTCTACGCTACCTCAAGCTCATATCTGCTGAGGAAACTAACAAAAACTGAGCTTGAACCGCGAATTTTGCAAGCAAATCAACGGGCAGACGAAAAAATAGAAGCGGTAATCTTACCGGCTGGTATCGGCCAGTCGCAACGGTCGCAAAACAAG